>QLOM01000150.1:1962-24651 GCA_003313785.1 Termitomyces sp. MG148
CTCCAACCGTCTGCCGGCCCTTTCCCGCCGCCCTCGCCGTCGCCCCCAGCTCAGACCTCGATGATGCCGAAGAGCAAGACCTTTGTCAGACACTCCGTCTCAGCGTCCTCGAGTTTATGCTCACCGAACCCCGTCCCTCGATGGTCCGCCGCGTCCATGGCTGGGTCGACGTCCTCGTCCGCGCCTGTCTCGAGGCCATGGGCGAGCTCGACGACGACGCAGAAGGTGGCCTCGCCACCTGGTTCGCCGATGACATGCGTCCGTCCCTGCCTTCTTCCCTAATCCCCACTTACCACCCAACAGCCATCTGCAAACTCTAGCTCGTCAGAGACAGACTCTCCGCGCGTGCTGTACGAGCAGTCTCTCGATCGACTCGCCATCGCCATCGGCGGCCGCGCAGTCTTGCCTCCTGCTTTCCAGGTGAGTTGTCTTGTACTCTTCCCATGCACATCCTCACATGACTAGTACTTTCCCTCGATGCTCGGGAGCTACGACTGGTGTGTCCGCCATGCGGGGCTTATGGCTATCGCTGCTATTGGCAAGGGTACCAGCAAGGTGCGTCCGCACTCTTTTTCCGTGCCCCCATGTACCGACGCGCGACACAGGTGATGCTCAAGCAGCTCGGAAAAGTTGTCGAGTGCGTGTTCATTCTCTTTTCTTGTACTCACATGTCAAACAACCATCCCTAGTCTCGTCACGCCCATGTTCAGGGACTCTCATCCGAGGGTGAGGTATGCGGCGTGCCAATGTGTGTGTGTCTTTGTGCTTTCTCTCATCCACAGTGTAAACGACAACCTCGTTTAACAGGGGACAGCTGTGCACGAATCTCAAGGTGGGGGTTTTCTTTGCCTCAAACGAGGACGGTTACTGACGTACCACTCAGGAAGTGATCCAAGAGCGGCACCACGAGCAGCTCTTCTCGGTCCTCATACCCGCGTTTGAGGACCCTGAGCCCCGGTGGGTCTCTCCCTCCCAGTGCACTGTGTACCCACCCAGCTTCCACGCGCACGCCGCGGCGGTGCTCACCAACTTTTGCGAGGGCGTCGCGCGTGACACGTTCCTGCCGTACCTCAACCTCATCGTCGAGCGCCTCCTGCGCCTCCTCAACCGGCGCCGCCGCGCCCGAGCTCCGCAGGTATGTCCAGGAGCAGGCTATCCACGACCCTCACGATGGTCACTGATGTAAGCGAGGTCATGTTTGCCAAGGTGCGTGTGGAGTGTGTGTAGGGTGGTTTTTGATTTGATGACTTTGACAACTAGCATTATGCGTCGATTATGCCGCTGCTGCTGAATGTGCTGTGCAATGCCGACGGCGCAGAGTATAGAAAGTTGCGTGTCAAGGCAATGGAGTGGGGGCTTGTTGGTTCGTTTGTCCTCGCGGTTCGTTTGTTGATGGACATGCAGCGATTGCTGTGGGAGGGACGTGTTTCGCCCGGATTTCGCGACGGTCGTGGAGTTGCTGATACACATACAGAGTGTGTTGTCACCCATCTCTTTTGATTGATTGACTGATTGATTGATTAAAACGACAACCACCCCCCGTAAGAGAGCCCCGTGGACCCGTCGGACACGCAGCTGGGGCATTACCTCATTGCGACGTGGGCAAAGGTGTGTCAGGCAATGGGACCAGAGTTCGAGCCGTACCTCCCCGTCGTCTTCCCGTCCCTCCTGCAAACGGCGAGCGCAAAGCCCGATGTGTCGGTATACGGTGCGTCCTTGCTTCCTGAACGAACGCCCAAATCTGACGCCCCCGACAGACGAGGACGAAGACAAGGTAGAGGAAAAGGAAGGATGGGAGACGGTTGTTATGGATGGACAGACGCTTGGTATCAGGACGTCAGCGATCGAGGAAAAGTGTCAGGCGTTCGAGACGCTCGTTATTTATTGCTCGACGCTTGGCGCGCGGTTCGCGCCGTATGTGACGCAGACGCTGGAGATCACCCTCCCCGGGCTGTCGTTCTATTACCACGACGGCGTCCGCGAGGCATGTGTGCGGTGTACGTCCCGTCCCCCCCTTGCGTCTTTGTTTGTTTGATGCTCTTCTGATTCTGATTCTGACTCTGACTCGCGGCGCAGACTCGTGCCGATGCTCCTCGCCTCGGCGAAAGCGAGCAACACGCTGACGCAGCAGATGGTCGCGGGCGCGTTCCACCGCGTCGTTGCGGCGATGCGCACGGAGCAGGACATGTCGTTCCTCGCGTCGTTGTATAAATGCATCAACGATGCGCTGCCGGGGGAGTTTGTCGATGGCGTGATGGAGGTGACTAAGCACCAGCTGCAGCTTATTGGTGGTCGGAGGAAGGCGCGTGAAGGGGTTGCAGGGATGAGGACGGGAATGAGGATGGGGGCGGGGACGGGGACGGGCGTGAGAGTGGAGGACGCCGTGGACAAGGAGGAAATGGCGCTTATGGAGGAGGTCGGGGATTCGTGTTGGATGATATGGGCAAGATGTTGGCTGTTTTGGATCCTGCGCATTCGTTGTTGGTTGCTGTGGGGAGTGTGAAGGATTTAGGGTTTAGTTCGTGTGGGAGTGATGAGGATGACGAGTAGGAGTCGTCTTAATGGGAATGAAGGAGAGTGGAGGGTGTTTTGTTCAACTTTTTCTTCCCTCGCGAGCTGTCTTTATTGCTGCTTTGTGTTCTGCTTTCAATCAATAATTCAGGAGATTGTTTCTGTGCTGGTTGGTCTGCTTGATTTGGAGTTGCTGGTTTTGTTCGAGTGCGACATACCAGTCGGCGTTTTGATACATGTAACGGTACACATCAACGCGTGCAAACTAAATTATAAATGTCTTCTCGAGGATGGTCAATGGAGAAAGGAACTGTCGTTCTCAAGATGCGCACTTCACGTCCATTCCAAGTCAATTATACCGATTTGTCGGACACAGTTGGCAATACGAACTACTCTCTTTGGTTTTGCATCGACATGTACATTACAGCTATCTGGGAACTACGCAAGGTGGTCACTAGGCCCTAGAACCTCTTCCCTCGCGAGACGTCTGGCCCAAATCATCGCTCTGTCTCTATTCTGTAATGCCAAAGAATTTACGTCGCGGAAAAGATGACCATGAGGACGGAGAATATGAGGCTAGAATTCCTCAACAAGCTCATCACATTCTTGATCCGATGACCAAAAGAAATCTAGCTGCTTCACATGCTCATGAAGCCACTTGATATCTCCTTCATCAATCTTGTCCTCCTCACTCATCATCACCTGCTTTATTGGTACAACAGCCATATTTCGGGCACGGAATGCATATCGGCTCCAGAAGCACGCGTCACAATGATGTTGAATATTCTCTGGTTCTGCGTCGTTGACCCGACCGCTGTCATATCCATTGGGATAGGCTGATCGAATATCTTGTGCTCCTCTCCTTTTGGCAACTTGATTTTCAACATCTTCAACCCAGCGATCTGCCCGAACAGAAGCTCCATCCTGAATCGGCTACAGGGCAAACCTGATATCCTCAGGCTCCTCAAGCCGACAAGAATTGATTCATTTGTCTTCGGCATCGGGAGCAGAAGCTGCTTCCCAATTGCTGCATAATCTTTTTCGTCCAGCTTGAGTGTAAGACTAAAGACTTTTGGCACGGAGAGCCTTTTTAGAAGCACGATCGTGTGTGAGGACTTTTGATAGTGTAACACAAGGTCCGTGAGCAAGGGAATCTCAATGACGTCCATCCCCCAGTTGTTTCTCTCAAGATTGTGCTTGCAAGGTCCCAACAGCAACAGATAGAGATTGCGCAGGTTTGGCGAGGAGTTGATGATTTGTGCAAACGTCGTAAAGGAAGGGCGGATGTCTTCTGCATGGTAAGACAACTCCAGGCTGCGTAAATCAGACAGCAGCGTCAGTGAACGGTCGCAGTTGAGATGTACTCCCCAGAGTAATACGCTGCGTAGTTTTGGTGCGTTGCCGTTGAAGATAAGAAGGGGCTCTTTGAGCTCAGCGGGGCTGAAGGTCTCAAAGTCCTCAATGTCTTTGCAGTTGTATAACGCCAAGGTCTCAAGCAGAGGTGCAGAAGGGCATTTGGACAGGCAAGAAAGGAGCATATGTATGTCCTCCCAGGTATCTGTGGAAACGTCAAGGGAGTGCCATTGAACCACGAGTGGTACGATTATATCAAGTACTTCTGTGAGGTCTGGTACAATGAACTCCTCTATCGCATCCTCATCCTCATCACCTTCATCCTCGGTACAGTCGATATCGATATCCAGCGGTCTGCCCTTTGCGTGTTGTATCCAAACGTTGGACTTTTCATACGGCGCGCCTTCCGAGAATGTCAGCCTATATGTATTCCTTGTTAATCCTTTTTTCAGACTTCCTGCTTTAACCTCCTAGTACCTTTGTTGACTCACATGACTTGAAATACTAGTAGAACCGTAGTACAGTCAGTGCCTATGTGCCAGAACTTAATCATGTTGTGCTCACTTAATTCTCAGCTTTACCTTCAGCTTCAATACTCTTCTTCAACATTTTTTTCAGTGCTCGAAGGTCCATGAAATACTCATGAGCCCTTTCTTCTGTGCTCGCTCGAGCTTGAAACTCTTCCTCAAACCGTGCCTTGTATTCCAGGAGCTTTTTCTCCAGATAGGAAACTTGCTTGTGCAGTTCTTTGTTCTCGAGAACTGTATGTTAGAGTACTCAGGTTGGAATTTAGGATTGTTGGTTACAAACACGCGTGCCTAAATGATTCAAGCCTCGATTGTAACGGGGACCTAAGATAAGTGAGAATAGAACAAACATGAATGAAGGTGGAATCAGACCGGATGTGCAATTTGCAATTAGGACACACACAAATTGCGCTACAATGTGGACATACTAAGGCTTCTGGCTTTGGTTGCTTCATTGCTTTTCTGGGAGTACGTGTGTTGGAAAATACATGGGGTGCAAGGAGACGCAATACTTGGTTTGGTAGAAGGCTTGGCTCGGGAGCTGGAGTATCACCTTGGTTACTAGAGCTGGCACAGGGCTCTGATTCTTCTAGAGCTAGGGTATTGATCCGATTGTCAGAGGTAGTACAGGAGTCTAAGGTATGGCCCTGAAAGTCCTGCAACTCAGACATGTGTTGGTTTCAAGGAAGATGTTTGGATGACATAATCTTCAATCAAGCTTTAAGTTCAAAACAAGACCATCTTGTAGCCATGACAGCCATCACAAAATATGCACCTGCCCTTGGCATCATAATGCTATATACAGTAGACTTATAGTAGACAAAACACTTTCTATACTGTCCTTGCGAGATACAGGCTATATTCTCACATAGCGACCACGGCCGTGGAACAGCTCACGCAACTCGGCCAATACATCCTCTCTGATGCATGCTCGTCATCGACACTCGCAGTCGCTTGGGTAGATCTACTAGCAGCTTGGATGGTGTGTGCCATAGACCCTCATCAAACTACGCCGGATTGTCAAGGGAATTGGCGACGAATGACCTCGAATGATATCACAACCATCATATGGTATGTAATATTTTGGAGACTTACCTCATAGTTTGTTCATAGAAGTATCATTGTTCTGAGACCTGTAGGTAATGTTTCATACAAAATATGTTAAATAGGCCCCTATTCACTGAAGTTCAAAGATCTTTTGTGTGTTTGAACTTCAGGTGTGTCTACTTACTTCATGTTATTTTGTGATACTCAATTGAAAACATCTTTTGTGTGTTTGAACTTCAGACTTCAGTTGATTTATTCATTATCTACCACTGCGCAAATACAGCATGCTTTGTCACGGATCACGAGATCTTGTGGAGTCAAATTATTGGATGGGGCTGGAGCTCAGAAGAGAGGTAAGCAATCTAAGTGACCGATTGGGAACTGAGCAGAAGGATTGGCCAGTGTGGGCAGGGATCTGGAAACTTCATGTGGTTTGGTTAGAAGGTGCAAAAGTGAATGGTATCCGAGGCAGTTCATTGGAGAGAATGGAATGTCTTGATGTCATCCGAGATGGGTTCACAGAGGGAAGTGAGAAAGAGGTTATTATTGGCTGTCTGGACGCTATCAAGCAGTTAAAGGACCAATTAGTCTTGCTTCCTCCTGGTCTATCCCCACTTCTGCACCTCCACACCATAACAAGCCATGCTACCACATTGAGTGCTGCAATACGTTTGTGATTAGCATGTCTTCCACCGCTGTTGGATGGTCCACTAGACTTGCCACCCTTTCCAATGCCATTTCCTCAGATTTCCGACTTGTGTGCAATGATTACCATTCACCCGTCTTGGTTGCTATTGGACTCCAAAGACTGTGGAATGCACAGCGCTTACGTGTATTTGAGATTGCTGTCTGAACTGCTATCGTGCTATCTTCAACTATTGCATTGGCTTCTGACTGCGTCAAAGGAGCTGTGGATAGCCCAGGCACTTTTGATACTTTTGAAATTACTCTCTGGGAATGAAGATTTTGTGCTGGAGGTTATCAATGATATCTTGAGCTTCATAACCCCGGAGTGGTTGGAAGGCTTGGAAATTCAGGCCCCACCGCTTATCTGGGATAGAGGTGGGATAAATGTGATCAAACCATTCTTGGTACATACCATACAACCCCATCAAGATATCTATTTTTTTTTTTTTTAATTTTTTAATCCTTTATTATGGGCACAAGGCGCTTGGCACCTATTTTGCTTGGTACTGTGAACAAAGTAACTACTTATTACAAGGGTCATCAAATTCCATACCCTCCCATGTACGCGGAGAATGAGCAGGCCGATGCTTCCATGTGTTTAGACAATGCCCCCCTAGTGATCCCAAAAAGTGTTGTCTAGGAGTGTACAGTTGGCTTGAGGCTTTCAATGGAAACCTGTGGTGCAGGTGGGTGGAGGGTGATGAGCATCTGGGCTGTGAGTCTCCACCTGTTTAGAGTAGGGTATAGGAGGAGGAGGTGGTCAATGGCCAAGTGCCGCTATTAGTTGTGTAGGTGTTAGTGTAGGTATGGCAGCGTTTTTATGTGGCAGTGCTCCAGGGACATGAAGTGGCATGACTAAGTTGATGGTGGGGGGTGAGACAAGGCAGGTTGGATGAGGGTGGTGTGGAATCTCTTGGTGGCTTTGATATATCTGAACAGATGCTTTAGGCCAACTGGTGAGTCAAGAAGGGCGCTGAGAGACTCAGCTTTGCGTTTTAACGGCCGGGTGATGTGTAAATGACACTTTTGTTCATAGTGTGGGCACTCAAAGAGGAAGTGTCGGATTGTTTCAACCGTTAGTCCCAGACAGTGGGGGCATGTTGGAGACTCAGCTTTGCAAATGCGAAATAGGACTTGGTTGATCGGTGCATGGCTGGACCTCATTTGCATGAGCGTCACCAAATGACGTTTGGGTAGATCTTTGATGAGGTTCATGAAGCGTTTGGATGGTAGGGTTTTGTCAATCGTCCATATGCAGGGGGCTCTGGGTGATTTTCTCCATCGTTTCTTCCAGGTGTCCTGTATCTCTACCAACTTTGCTTGATGCATTGCTGCTATACTGAAGGGGAGTGTGAACAGGGTTGCCACTCATTGTCTGTGGCATATGCAGCACGCTGTTTAAACGCGTTGAACAATCGGTCCTGCTTTGCATTGAGGGCTTCGGCACTGGAGTGGATAGCGTCAAAGAGATAGTGGGCAGCGTGTGGGCATTGGTTGGATAGAGCTCGGATTGCCGCTTGACTGTCACTACTAATGATGGTTAGTCCCTTTAGTCTTTTGCCAACAGATTGTAAGAGGTGGAGGCCAAGTATAAAACCTACCGTCTCAGCTTCATAGACTGTATGCTCTGCATTGGAGCCAAGGTGATATCTCAGGGACAAGACTTCTTTGACGTCTATGAACATGACTGCTGAGGCCCCTACTCCTCCTTTGTAACCCGACCCATTGCAGAATATAGCCATTGTAGCTCCTCTAAATGTTTGCGTTATGTCTTGCAGTGCTATTTCCTTTGATTTGGCTATGTGTAATGTGAAAGCTATCCCGTAGCTGGGGTGCCTGCAGCAGGGATGGACAGTTTTGATGGAAGACAGGTTGATTCTTGTAGAGGATACAAGGTGGTGCAGTGGAGAGCAATGGCGATGGACTGGGCATTTGGCAGCATGTCTGATTACTTTGTGGATGGGGTGGGTTGGTGGTAATGAGGATAGACAGATTGCTGCTCATGTTAGTACTTTGCAGAAGAGAAGGTCTATAGGAAGAATATTGGAATGGACTTCTATAACGTCACACGCAGTGGTGGAGAGAGTGTCAGTAATAATTTTGGCTGCACGCCGTTGAGTTGTAGTTAGTGCATGGTGATTGCTACCAATCCAGTGCGTTTGCTACTGAGGCAAGGGTCAGACACCCCCAAGTACCAAATGTCAGCTGCATAAGTAAATGCCGGGACCACTACTGTGTTATAGAGCTGTCGGATACAGTGAAGAGGCATTCCACCAGAGGCTTGGAATAGTTGTGAGACCTGGAGGGTCCACTATGCCACACTGGCCTTGACTTTCTGCTTGTGAGCTGTCCACTGTAGCCTCGTGTTGAGGTATATGCCCAGGTACTTATAGAATTGCACTGTAGATACGTGTTGCATGGAGAGAGAGCCATCTGCATTGGGCTGTTGGATCAGAAGGTCAGGTGGAGGTTGGTCGTGCTGTGAACAAGGGAAATTCATTAGTGCTAGCTTGGATAGTTTGAAGTGAGAATTATGAGAGGAAGACTACTCAAGTGCACCCTGAGGGCAATAGAGCATATCTTTGATGATGTTGTGAGTTCCTTCAAAGGTCTTAGAGATGGCAAGGAGCACTGCGTTATTGACAAAGCCATAAGAGGCTTCAGTTCAGCTTGTTGGGAGAGCTGTAGAAATTAGCGGAGCGTTGTAGAAGGCATAGAGAATCATTGAAAGCGGGTATCCTTGAATTGTTCCATTTGTTACATTGATCCAGTCAGACTTGAAGTTGTCAAAGGTGAGCCACGTACATTGGTTGGAAAGCATAAGGTTGATTAGGTGGATGAGACTTGTTGGTACCTGGCATTCTTTCATGTTGTGGATGAGGCATTTGCAGACTGTATTCGGGAATGCTCCTTGGACATTCAGGAAGAGAGCAGTTGCCACCTTTCTGGCACACTATGCATTCTTGATGGTCTGGACTACTATGTGAATAGCATCTGATGTATTCCTGCTGGGTCTCCTGCCAAATTGGCCCACTGGGAGCATGCCATGTTTCTCAGCTAGGTAAGACAAGGGTTGATAAGAGTTTACCCATAGTGTTAAGAAGCCCTATGGGGTGATATGCTTTGGCCACGCTATAGTCAAATTTGCCGGGTTTCCTCAGCACCAATGTAGTCAATTCCAGCCAGCTATAGAGGAAAATGAAGAAGAAGTGGTTGACGAAGGTGGTTGCACATTTCTTAAAGACAATGTTTGGGATACTATCAGGCCTGGGGCCTTCAATGGAGGGAGGCCTGCAATGGACGCAAGAATACAACTGCCGGAGAAGATTGGGGAGTCAGGGAGTAGTTCTGGATAAGCGTTTTGGGGGAGAGATAGATCAGCTGATGGGTTGCGGAAGAAGGACTCAGCTAGAAGCATTGCTTTGTCAGAGTTCAGCGACAAGGTGTGAGTGACCCTGTCAACAACATTTTTGAGGTCTGGGACTCTGTCACAGGAGAGGTCAGTGGGCTCATGTACGACATACTTATTGGTGAGGTAAATTTGCCGTGCATTGATGTTTTCAAGCCAATCTGACCAATGTTCCTGCTTTGCTTTCCTAATTGCCTCAGCCATCTCTCTGGAAAGGCAGGCTGCTTCTGCCTTAGCAGGGTAGTCTGGAATATCTTGGAATTTGAATTCCTGGTTGCATGCCCTGCGTCTCTGTGAACAAAGTCAAGATAGGTTGTCGTTCCACCATCTCTTAGAGAATGGGCAGAGTTTCTTGGTCGGAACTAATTCATCATCTGTAAACACGCCTTGTATGATATCGGTCAGCATGGTTACTTTATTGTGGAACTCATGTTCTGTCTCAATGGGGGCAGCCAGAGAAAGGGTATCCAAACAAATTTTCAGGGCATTGTCAAACTTCTTCCAATCAACCGATCTAAAGTCCTTGAATGGTGCTGGTGGAGCATGTAGGACAGGAAGTTCGACAATCATGACTATGGGCAGGTAATCAGTGATGGGTGGCGTAGGTGTCATGACCCCACCCCCAGGCCTGAGCTCTGGGCCCGGGACCACACCACACATGTAACCTGAGTTACGAGGTAGAACTATCTTGTGTGTTCACACAAGTGCTAAATCAGACCGCAATATCGGATTCGACTAGTACTTAGAGTGAAAACAAGATGTTGTCTTACGTAATACTCTAATAAACGATTATAGCGTCGTTGACGCTAGTAACACGGATAATTCCGTTACATACCCCCCAATGAGACCAAATACTCGGTCTTTAGGAAGGGAGGTGGGACGAGATAAGGGATGCACAGTAGTGCAAACCACAGATGAATAACACGCGTACCGCGTGGCTGTATAGTGTCAGCAGTTAGACGCAGTGTAGATACGTCCTCTGGGCACGATAGGAATCAGTCCTTATCAGACACGAGCGCACTTTGCACCAGCAGTATGCAAGGGAAAATGCGTATATACGACATAATAAGAACACAAAAAGAAAACAAAAATTAAGATTGACCCCGCCTCTGGGTCGGCTGTATATCTACGCAACTACAACAAAATTTTAATATGGGTCTATGACCCGTCCGGCGATGCCCCCGCAGCCGCGCCCATCTCAGTCACCATTGACTCCTCTTCTGTTGCGACGTTAATCGCAGGAGGGGGAGGCGCCGATTCCATCCTCGGTGGGGTTATAGGCCCCTCGACTGCAGGCGTGTCTACCACCATAGGCTCTGTTAGTGCGACGTTAATCGCCGAAGCAATGGTGGGTAGCGTACCATGCGCTGCCGTGCGTTTTAGGAGATTGACCCGATTCAGGTCCATGCCAATCAAATAATAGAGGCCGTTGGCCTCAGGGTCTTCCGGGAGTTTGCTCTCCTCGTAGTGCTTGAACATCAGACGATAGTGATCGTCTTCGGTCATCTCCCGCCATCCATCCCATTGCGGGATTGCGGCAGGTGTACCATACTTGGAGAGGCGCTCCATGCGCTCGTCATCGATCTGTTTAAAGATGTCCATCGACATCGTTGGGGCGTGGAACTGCTGTTCCAGGAAGACTACGCCGTACGTATACGCGTGGTCCACCCATTCCAGCGGGATCCGGTTATGTAGAAGGACGCGTAACGCGTCATCGTCGGAGAAGTTCCGTGCATGGTCATCGGGCACGTGAATTTGGTGAATTTCGAGCTGCGGCCCCCGTTGGGGCTCAAATGGCTGCTCGGGGAACATGGCATCATACGAGGCAATCGCCTCGCGGTAAAGCCCTGGACGGGCGACGACGAGGGTCATGCGCCGCACAATCACCGGCTTGGCTGCGCTGTTAGCGCACAGAGCTCGACATAAGGCGAACCCAAAGAGGGTCCACCAGTGCATCCGATAGGCATGATCCACGGCGATACCCTGATAGGTATTTTCCAACCCGGGTCGGCCAAAGATCAGCGCGTACTGCGCCAACTGGTCAAGGTCAAATGGGGTGGCTGGATCCTGAGCGCGCATTACGCGCAACGCCGCGGTGCCATCGTCTTTCGTGCGCAGAAAGCGCCCCGGAATGTGTCGTCGCTCGACAAGAGCGAGGTCTTCAGGTCCCTGCATCAGGTTGACGAGGTCCTGGTATTGAGGCTCCTTCATCAGGAGCTGCATGGTTCGATCATGCAGAGCCTCAACTGTTCGCTGCGCGAACATCTGAAGCTCTGTGATCAGCATGTACGCGACGATTCTGTCGCGGCGCGGGACGTGTGCGTTCACATAATACTTATAGAGCCGGTCCAGCTCTAACGGATTGCGGGGAAGGCCGCGCAGGGCGTGCTTATACACCATTGTGCCCGGGATGTGAGCACGATGGCCAGAGGAAAACTCATATGCAGCCGCTCTATTGGCATCAGCTCCCATCAGGACCGTATTCGTGGCATACAAATAATAGGTGCAATGGCTGAGTGCTCCTCTAAAGCACGAATTCATTCGCTCAATATCAAGCGGCCCCCACACTTTCACCCCCAAGCCGTCGGGGATCTTCCCGGAAAATTCAGCCTCGGCCCTATACTTCTGGGCCTGGAACTCTTTGGCGCGAATCGCCTTCTTTCTTGCAACGCGCTTATTGCGCGATACTCATTGGAACCGGTCCGCGGCCGATTCTCCCTCCTCCCCCTCCTCCTCCTGCTCCGAGCTCGACTCCCCATAGTCGCTCTCGTCGGACCAGGAGGGTACTGCTGCTTTGCCTTTTTCAGGCACGGTCTTCCCCTTTGAGGTCGCCACCAGACCATCGTACTGCTCCGGCATGCGGGGGTCTGGGGTCAATACGACCACGGAGAACTTTTCTGGTGGGGCCGGTACAACCACCGGCAGCATGAACAACATCTGGCCTTCTCCCGCTTGTGCGGGAATGCCAGCAGGGAAGATTATAACCTCCAATTTGGAGGCATCGAGAGGTGGCTTGCGGCCGCGGCGCTGACGAGACGGCCCCGACTTGGTCAGGGCGGTTGATTCTGGTTGTGGCTGAGCCACCGGAGGGGCAGGCGCATTTTGCGCCAGAGTTCTCCCTCCAGGCTCAGTGCGAGGCGTGACAATAACGGGCGCTCTTGGCGCCCCGGCAACGGTTTTGGGCCCCCTAGGTGGGGCCCGAGATGATGCAGCTTCCCGCTGACCCAGGGACAGACCTGCCAAGGGTTCACTGACGGCAGCCAGCGACTCTGAAGAGGCCTGTGGGCCCAACTCGGGTAACCGCAATGACGAAGCCACGGGCTGAGCAGGCTGCTCATGGCGCGCGAATTGCGCTTCCGACGGCATTCTTGCCCGCGGAGGGGCGACCGGTCGACTGGGCTGATATTTAGCCCTCTTGACCTCAGGAGTCGATTCCTCACTTGTGGCGATTTTGCGCTTAGACGTGCGTTCGATCTGCTCTAGCGCTGCGACGCGCTGCCTCTTCATCAGCTCGATTTGGTTGAGCAGCCCCTCCATCACCATCACGGCCAAACTGTCCTGCAGGAAGGACGCAGTTGCAGGGACTGGCTGTCCTGCTGCTTCCAGTCTGCCCAACAGCCCTTCTGACCCAGCTACAATCTGCGCTTGTGGCGCAGGCTCCCCATATGACTCCTCCACGGGCCGGTGCGCCCATGGTACTGACGGCGGCCCCGTCACCACACCCGCATACGTCGGATACGACGCAGTTGGACGTGACGACGGTTCCTGATAGTAGCGCTCACGGCACGTGCTGTCCTCCAGGCGCCCGTAGCGCCCTTCGTCATCGACCTCCATCTCTTGCGAGTGGAGGGGTGTCTGGTACGGAAGCGGCTCATCACGGCCTGGATAGGCCACCGCTGACTGAAACTGGCTCGCCGCCGGATATGGCGGTTGCCTCTGAGTTGACATCTGTATATTCGGGGGTCTCTGTATATTCGGGGGTCTCTGTATATTCGGGGGTCTCCCCCCTCCACTAGAGCCTAGCCGACTCTGAACACTCTTTTGCGGCCCCCAATAGGCCATCTTCACTGGACACGTAGACTACGTGTATTGGGACTTGGGCAAAGAAAAAAAACAATCTCCCAACTCCGCTAGTGGTGTAAACAACCACAAATACACGCCGCCCGGCGTCTCACTGGCGATCATAGTCGCATATACGGGCACAGCGGCCACAATTGGCCACAATAGTAGCCACCGGGTTATTTACCGGCTATCAGAGTGGACTTCGTCCACCTTCCACCACCACACACGCATTATGCGCGTTTTGCTAGCTGTTGAGGGCATTTCATGCCCTGCAACTCTAGGTACCTGTCCAGTGCTGCAAGGTCTTTGCAGTTCACTAGCGGTTCCCAGGTAGTATCACCTAGGCTCCACCTTACCTCGAATTCGAGGCTTCCCTTCGTCCACCGATGACCTATGAGGTCATCCACGAACCACTCCTGGTCGTTGCCAGTTCCAAAGTCGTACGGCTCCGGAGTTGCGCGATTAGGGAATAGCGCATCAATACTGGCCATATACGGTCGCAATAGCGACACGTGAAACTTGGGGACTATCCTGCGCGCTTGCAGCGCCTGGGGTAGTTCCAACACGTAGTTAGACGTGTTCGGCTCTGCCTCCAGGACCTTATATGGTCCAATCCACCTCGGACACAGCTTACTCGCTCTGCCTTTCGGCAGGTTCAAGTTCTTCGTCGAAAGGTACACAAGGCTCCCTTTCTCGATGTCCGGCTCATCACGTCTGCGATTATTCGCATGTTTGGTCTGCCATACACGCGATTCTATAATCGCATCATGGGCATTCGCCAGATTTCTCAACGCGTTGCGCGCAAACTGCTTTACTCCCACGTGAATAACTTCGTCCATACGAAGTTCACAAATCATGGATGGCATGTAGCCATTGTTGAGTTCAAAGGGTGAATACCCTGTAGTTTCTGATATACTCGCGTTTATCGCGAATTCCACGAGGGGACATCTATCCACCCAGTCCTTCTGATCAGGACATACGAACGCTCGCAGGATCTGCGCGACATTTCTGTTTGCGTGCTCCGTTTGACCATCCATTTGCGGATGAAACGACGTTGACATGAGCAACTTTGCTCCCAGCAGTTTGTGCAACTCCTTCCACCATTTGGAAGTGAACTTAGCGTCTCGATCGCTTACGATTGAGCTTGGCAGTCCATGGAGGCGTACTATCTCCTTGAGATAGATCCACGACAAGTCCGACGCTGTCATGGTGGTTCTCACCGGAATGAGATGGACCATACTGGTCATTCTGCAGATCACTACCCACAGGTAGTTAAAGCCTTTCGACTCGGGAAACGGACCTATAAAGTCCATCCCGATCGAATCCCAAGGTTTGACTGGTATCGGTAGCGAGTGAAGCCTTCCTGGTGGCTTCAATGTCGATACTTTCGACTGTTGACATAGCTCGCATGTCGAGCAAAATTGGCTCGTTTCCTTGGCCATTTGCGGCCACCAGTACCAACGTCGCACATAGTCCAGCGTTTTCTGAGTTCCGAAGTGGCCCACTACTCCATGGGCCTGGTCCAGGATAGTCGTAATCAACGACCTTTCCCGGGGAATGCAGATGACTTTGGACCCCGTGGGTCTGGTGAGGTAGACGAGCTGCTGCTCCACCTTGAAGCATGGATGCGCTTGAAGATTGTTCAAAATCTCTGAGAAGAGATTATCATCCTTGTATCCTTGCTGGATACGTGTGCGAAATTGCGCGTTGCCTAAGTCGGCCGGTGCAGGCGTATGGTCCTGTGACTCCAGCGCTTGCTGGAGCATCATTCCAGTACCTCCCGTAGGCACCCCTTGCCTCGTCTCTTCACTTGGCTGAGGGGCCTCATGATTCCCTAGCACCTGGGCTTCAATATCGCAATTCTCTCGCTGTTCGTGTAGTCGCCTACTGCGACGTGTTTCCTGCGCTCGCATGGCACGTAGCTCGACCCTATGTTCCCTGATTTCGTGGAACCGATGCAGAGGCAAATCTTCGCCCTCTGGGTCAATACGTTTGTCCGCCTGGACATAGTCATGCGCGTCATGGACGTCATCTCGAGTATCACTCTCGAAATATCGAGACAGGCAATCCGCGACCTTGTTCAATTCACCTTTTACATAGGTGATGTCGAACTGATACCGCGACATGTAATCGATCCAGCGACGTTGTCGCGGAGACAGGTGCACCTGAGTCTTAAAGAACTCTAGTGCTTTGTGATCCGTAATAACGTGGATCTTATATCCCATCAACTTATCCTCCCATTTTAGGAGGGCTTCTAGGATGGCGAGTGTTTCTAACTCGTGTACAGCATAATTCTGCTGAGCAGCAGTGAATTTACGGGACATAAACCCCGCTGGTCGGCAAGTCTGCCACGTTTTACCCTGGCCAAACATGGCCCCAACCCCAGTCTTCGACGCGTCGCATATGAGCCAGATAGGCTCGTCGATGCGTGGATCAATTGGCCGGATGACTGGTGTCTTCGCGCATATGCGCTTAATCATCTCAAAACACCGCTGATGCAGCGGTCTCCAGTGAAATGGTGACCCGTTCTGGGTCATGGCCATAAGTGGTCCAGTGTATGCCGTGATGTCTGGCAAGAAGTTGCCAATATAGTTCACCAGTCCGACAAATCGTTGGATATCGTTATATGTGCGTGGGATACGCCACTCTCGGATTCGGTCAAGCTTATCCGTATCCGGATGAATGCCCTTCTCATCAATGACATGACCGAGACAATCTATACTCGTTGCGTACAGCTCGCACTTCTTCCATTTGAGATAGAGACTGGCCTTCCGTAGTCGTTCAAATACAACTCGTAGATGCTGCTCATGCTCTTCAATGGAGTCAGAAAATATGAATATATCGTCTAAATAGACGTGCATAAACTTCCCGATTACATCTCGGAAGATTGAGGTCATTAGCCTCTGAAATGTCGCTGGTGCATTACAATCCCCAATCTGCATGATGTTACTCACAAACGTCCCCATCAGGGATGAGAACAGTGTCTTCGGTATATCCTCTTCGCGGATGCGGACCTGTTCATACGCGTCTGTGAGGTCGATCTTCGACCTATACTTCGCTGTCGCGACATCTTCTCGTATCACTTCCTGATCTGGAAGAGGTGTTACATCCTTGACTGTATTATCATTGCGCTGTTGCGCATCCAATGCAGTCCTTAACGTTCCATCCTTCTTAGGGATACAAAGTAATGGTGCAGCTTGCACCACTGGCCGTGGTTCCCACCACTTTGCGTTTATGTATCTATTCGTCTTTTCATGAAGTTGATCCTGAAGTGCTCGCGGGCAGCGAGGCAAATGATATTTGTACTGCTTGGTATTGTCAATGAGGTTGATCTCATGATTAACCTCCCGCCACAGAGGAAGCTCTTCCTTCGTTCCATTGACAATATCAGCAAACTCCAGCTGCCATTGCTGGCGCAATCGAGAAATATCATCCTCTGTAAAGCTCACCGCCCTACCTTTTCCTTTGGCTACGCGTGCTATACGCGGTTGAACCTTGGGTTCAAATCGCTCCCGTAAGGCACGTACGTGCTCATCTGTGAAGTCTCCCGGATTCAGCCTTACAACCGGTTGTTTCCTTGTCGTATTCGCCGACGACTGCACACTTCTCGCTTTCAGCGAAAATCCGTCAAATGTGATATCCGATGTTTCGGAAATCTCGTCCTCTCGTGCGTGACGGTACACTTCTCCCGTCTGGGTCGCCTGCCCACTTTCCATGGCCTGTGTCACCATTGACGCTACCAACTCATTCCACTCCTGTGGCATTCGTGGGTCATACGCCCATTGCACTCCTGGCCGAGGCACTGGTCGATCCATTAGCGACCTAGTGCTACCCACAGTTCCCATCGTACTGCATACCTCGTCCTTGACGAGATCCTCCACCTTCACTCGAGAGCTAGTCGGCTGGCACTCCAGCAACTCCACCACGCGTCTACCACGCTCATTCTTGCACTGTACAGCCTGTTTACCCAATCCCATCCGGGTGCTTCCCCTTCTCCAGAGTTCCTTGAAACTCTTCCTCCGACATTAGTATAGCCGGCGAGTCTGCCGGTAGGCTTTTCGGTGGAACTTGTTCGTCCTCCACCTCCTGCACAGTCGCTCTCCTGTGACCATCTAGTCAGTTGCGTTCCTCACGCCGCTTTTCAGTTGCGCGATAGCGCCTTAAACAACCATCTGTGTCGTGCAACACGACTTTCTCCGCCTTCACAGGCGTACCATTCACAACGACCATGTCGTGCACGAAATCCAGCGACACCTTGTTCTTACGCATAAACGGCGTACCGATAATCATGTCATAGCGATCAAAATTCGCTATATCCACATACTCTTTTGTCGACGTTCCTGACATCTTTATCCTCACTTCCACACCAAATTGCACCATAGTGCGACTCCCCACAGTCCCCAGCTGGAGCATCAATGGCTCCTTCAGTTCATGAACACGAATCACGTTGACATGAGCAAACTGGAGCGTAATGCCCGTAGTGGTACTCCCCGAGTCCCACAACGTCCAGGCCGGATGTCCATTGACATCAACATACGTGACCAAGCACTCCTTCTCTTCAGGAGTATAGCGTGGCTGCTGCAACTTAGTCGTTGCCTTCTGCAGGGTTACGCGTCTCATCCGGACGCGCTGATCCCCCTGGCACTCCGTCAGTGCAAACAGGTGTTCCTCGTCGTCATCACGGGCATAGTAGTCGCTGTCGTACACATCCACTGCGACGTATTCGTCGCCATCAATCTGGACGCTCTCAGCGTCACCCACTTCCGACTCGTCAGCCTCTACCTGCGGTTCTTCCTCCACTTCTTCAACGGTATCGTCGTCCTCATCGTCACTGACGACATCGCTAGGTGCCGCAACCGTATGGGCCGCTCGGATGTGTGCTTTAGGAGGGGCGGGACACTCCTTAGAGAAATGCCCACTCTTGCCACAATTGTAGTACGCTGAGGGATCCCCGGCCGTCCTTCTCTGGGCCGCGCCTGGAACCCCAGCGGCCTTGCCCGCTATACGCGGTACCGGCGCCACCAATCCTCTTGGTGCTCCTTGATTCTGACCCGACAAGGGCCGACTATCCTTCGCCGGCCATTGGCCAGCAGGCTTTGATCGAGACCGTTGGCCTCCAGGAATTGACTTACGGACCACGAATCGCAGATTGCGATTGTTCTCCATATCTGTCCGTTTGGCCAAGAAGGTTCCCACCTTCACTGCCTGACGGTTCACTGTTCCTCGGCGTGAACTACGCTGCTCGTAATGGTTTGCAGTCCGTGTCGACTGCTCATAACGGATGGCATACGCCAAAAATTCGGTCACAGTATTGACCTCCGGGGACAAATTATCATCGCGTATTAACGCTCTCCTCATGTCTGCGGGTATTCCGTCCAGGAATGTCTCGCGGATCGTGTATTCGTCTGGATAGACGGCCATATTCTGTGCATGACCCACCAGGTCATTATAAAAGGTCTGGATGCCAGTCTTAGCATCATACACCGCCTTTCTGAAGGCATCGCGAGCCTCCTGCATCGTAGCAACGTTGACAAACCGATTATACAGTCCTATCAGGACCTCTTTAAATGTCCAATGCGATTTATCGCGATTAATGTGGAGAACATGGCGACGGAACCAATTCCGAGCCTCTCCTTCCATAAATTCATGTAGCACGAATATCCTTTCCTAGTCCATGTCGTCTCCACCATAGCAGCAGGCTGCGAGGTGGTAGCACACGTCCATGGCCCAGTCCTTCAGTTGAGAGAACCTATGTCCTCCGGCGTACGCACGTATGTGCTTACCATCAGACTTACGGGGACTTACTCCAGCAGGGAATTTAAACCTGACTCCAAGGGAGTCATCCACCAGACGGGTGAGACGGTCATGCATATGATCCATATGGATCCTGACCGCCTCATTCATTCCCGGCGTAGTTTCACGCAATTCATGAGGTGCGGGCATCGAAAATGCCCTGGGACTGCGAAACAGGTGCTCATTGGCCGCTCTTTCCGGCCGTGGAGTGGGCTGTAGCCTCACTTGTTGCTCCGCTGGTAATCCACCAACCTGCCTGCTACTATCACGACGATTATCGTCGTCCCGATCATCATTCCTACGATCACGTCTTCCACCGTCGTTATTGCGACAAATTGGCTCCCTCCGCTCGCAGTGGTCACTATTATTATCACCACCATCCGGATCTCCATCCGGTTCAGCAGTTCGAGCCGCGAATTGTCGCCGCATCTCATCGACAGGCGTTACACCCTCGCGCCCTTCAAAGACTACACTCTGGTCGTCAATTAACGACTCACCCTGTTCGCGCAAGTCCTGGTTGCGTATTCTCTGGTAATTGACGCGTTCATTCCAGTTGTCCACCAGATGGACGCGTCGCCCTACGCGTCGTGGTCGCGTTCGTTCCTCAAGAATGTGGACTTCGCCCACCTCTTCCTTGATAGTAACTTGCTTACGAGGTGTCTTAACTTCCTGCACTGCAAGTAGTGCTTCTGGCTCTGCCAGAGCCGTCGTCACAGTCTCCACCTCCGACAATGCCTGCTGAGGCACTCCGCTAACTATGCGTTGACGGTTTGCGGCGTTCTGACGCCGAACGTAGTCTTGCATAGACTCATTAGCCTGACAAGGCACATTGAACAATTCCATCACGTCCGCGATTAATGGCGCTCGTCGGCGCACCCCCATTTCACATTCTACCGAGTCGGCTGGAGTAGCCGTTGAGACTGCTGATCCTCGCGCCGCTTTGCGCTTAAGGTATTCTACTACTTCGAGTTCGAAGATGCGCACAAACAATTCGATATATTCATTCGAATCTGCACGGGGTACATCGTGACTCCTAGCAGCCAGCAACTGCAAGTGTTTTACTACATAGAGTTGCAGACGCTTTCGCGTTGATTCCTTCGCGACCGACGGATATCGGTCTAACACCAGCTGTAACTGGATAGACAAGGTCGAGCGCAACCTTTTGCTTTCCTCATCATCTGAGGACTCCAACTCGGACTCTAAGTCCATAACTCCCCTGAGGCCGTCATGCCTCACTTGCGGCTGGTTGCCGGTCCGTCTGTGCAACTCTGGAATTCCAGGCGCTGTTGACGCCTTTCCCAGCCTTACGCCATTGTCGTCCTCCCTACTGACCGCTATTACTGGTCCTTGCTTCTGTCCTTGTGTCGTCAACGATGACGGTCCCGGTTCAGTGGCAGCATCGACCACATATTCCAAATGCCATTCCGTAGGTGCAGTCCGGAATGGGGTACTATGCGCCAACGTGCTGCCTTGTACCATTTTCGCGTACTGGGTAACGTCCGGTTGACCCTCAGAGGGAGCTGAAGAGCTCTCGGGCAATACCGGATACATCAATGAAGGCATCTGGCTCGCTGGCAGCGACACTCCTAACACCGCGGATCTCTCTCCTGGTGTACCACCAGGTCGTACAATGGACATCATCCGTGATATGGACAGCCCACCAGGCATTCCAAAGCTCGCGCTGACATCGCGAGGAGTTCTTTCGTCCCGCTTTGGCGGGGGTTGGTATGCTGACGCCGATTGCGTCTTCACAGCTTGAAGCACAGGTAGGTCACCTGTGTCTGCCGCTGGAAACGGAGGATCCGGATCAATAGGGCCAGTCATGGAAGCACGTTTTCAACGTGATGCCAACAGAGAATTGAGAGGTTCTGAGAGAGTTGCCTAGTCGGTAACAAGCCTAGAGTCTAAAGCCGATAGCAGAAGATTTAAAAAAATGTAACCTGAGTTACGAGGTAGAACTATCTTGTGTGTTCACACAAGTGCTAAATCAGACCGCAATATCGGATTCGACTAGTACTTAGAGTGAAAACAAGATGTTGTCTTACGTAATACTCTAATAAACGATTATAGCGTCGTTGACGTTAGTAACACGGATAATTCCGTTACAACACACCCCGGCAAACACCTCTCGCACAACCTCGACTTGGGACAAACTCCATGAACACCCAACACGGTCATCATGTCATACCCTGGTCGACCCTGACGTTCCCCCTGGACACCCCACGGACACTACCAACGACCCCCGGAGATTCCCGGCGTGACAGCACGGCAACCCACACAACATCCGACGCATCAGGCATCATCAGGCATCATTTGACGCATCATGCATGGTTGCTTCATGCCACGCATCATGCCGCACATCATGCATTGCCCTGTGCATCAACCCATGCATCATGCTTCGTCCCGCATCAACTCCCACATCATGCCTCATCGCGTCCTCTTGTCACGCCACGTCCTCCCTTGCGCGGCGCCACTGCGACTTCCAAAGCAACAGCGCCACTTCCATCTGACACCCGCGGTCTCCCTTTGTCTTCCTAGGTGCTCTGGGACACCACCAGAGCCTTGAAGCAGCCCCCAGACCCGGAACCGGGACCCCGGACCTGCCTCATTGTGTAGTCAGTATATAAGCCCCCCCGTAGCACTAAGTACGGTAGTCTTGATATTGCCCATACTCACCAGTTTCTTCTCATATCACCCCGGCCTCGTAACTTCGCCTCGTACTCGTCTCCATTCCTATAGTCCTGTATTCATCTCTACTCTCTCGTCTCTACTCTCCCGTCTCGTACTCGTCCCTGTCTCTATTTACTCTCTCAATTCCATCTCTTTTGCTCATCCGTCTCTCTCTATCGTTCTCCATCTCTGCCTTGAGTTTCTCCTTCCCTTCCTCTCTCACATCTCTGGTCTCTTATCTTATCCGGCCCGCATTCTCCGCTCCTCCTGAGTTCGGTTCTGCACCTGTCAAACTCTAAACTGCCTATTTGCCTATCAGTCCCTTGATTTCCCCGGTCACCTACAATTGCTGAGCCCCCGGGTCAGTGGAACCTGATATAATATCAAGACCCAACCTTACCCTGCCCTTAAATGGCTATGTACACCCACACTTATCAAACCCCTGTCTATCACATCGACGCCTATGGGAGGCTGGTGCCTGAAAACCTCTATCACCCCCACACTCCTCAACCCATCTACCCACCCCTACCCGTCAAACAATACCTCGTACACCTACTCCGCTTCTGGGGAATTGACCAGAGCAACGTCTCCTATGCCCACCCCAGCCAAATTATGACCCATGATTGGCGA
>QLOM01000152.1:0-14155 GCA_003313785.1 Termitomyces sp. MG148
GTACCTACAGTCTCACATTTTATAGTTATCTTTTCTTTAGTTTGATTCATTTTGTTATCAGGTATGTAACAACATCATTCCTAATTACTTTACCAACAATATATTTTTGTTATCAGTTTTCAACATGCTGCCTTGCAAGTCACTGTTGAAGCCTTACAACAACTTTGTCTCCAACAAACACAGTGTTGAAAAGCCAGGAATAGTAGAAATGGCGGTTCAAAGCACCACCAAAGAATTAGTTTGAGCATTCAACAGCCATGCCATCAACAAAAACTCCTAGACCATTGGAAATTCTCCCGGTGGTCTGCTCCACATGATCCTTGTCTGCCTTAGACTGCCATGCAGCCTCATGCTTGGCACAAGCGGCAATCTTTTTGTTCTTGGCTAACCACTGTCTGCGGTTAGTGAGCATCTCCTCCTCTGACGGTGTATCTGCTGGGTGCTCTCCATTGTTGCTCTTGTTGCTTGGCTTTTCCAGCCCAAGCAACGCCAGGGTAGGTAGCCAGCCTTCTACCTTGTTCTCGGACCAGGTGTCATTCTTCACGGACATGGGAATATAAGAATCCAGTGGTGCCTCAAATTGCACCACTGGGAGAAAGAACATGGTGGAGTCTTTAGCTCTCGCTGGGACTCTGACTGCGAACACAACTGTGGTCAACACCACCTCATCTGCTGGCCTTGTGGGCTCCAATGAATGGGTGGGAGCATGTGTTAACAAGGATAGTCCTTGTAAACTGGCATCCATGACCATGAGCTCATCATGCAGCTCAGATGGTGTTGGGGAGAGTTCCCCCACTTCCTTCTGTCCTTGAGATGCCCTCTGCACCTCAGCTGCTGCTCCGTGCTGCCCTTTGTTGTGGGCCGTGTCTCTAGCTTTGAGGCATTTCACCTCAGTCTGCTCCTCTGGCAACAATGTATGCCTTTTGATGGCATTTGCAAAAGTCTTAATTGTGTTTTTGTTATGCTGCTGCAGCATAACAATTTTGGGGACTCTGACTGCAAACACAACTGCTGTTTCCACCACCTTGTCTGCCTGCCTTGTGGGCCTGCCTTGTGGGCCCCAATGAATGGGCAGGAGCATGTGCTGACAAGGAAAGTCCTTGTAAACTGGCATCCACTACCATGAGCTTGTTATGCAGCTTGGACAGTGTCAAAGTCAATTCTCTGGCCTCTTTCTGTTGCAGAGGTGTGTAACAGACATACAGCCATAGAGCCTTGCTCTACGGCCCCCTCAAAAAAGTATAATAATTATTATATTAAATAAATATAAAATTCAATTAATTAAATACGTATTATAATGTTGTATAGCTGCCTTATGTAAGGTAGCCAATTTACTGTTACACTACGTAGTACTGGAATTGAGTATTGATACGTCGCCCCTCTGGTGCGCCAGTATGATTGAACCTCGGATTGAGTAGCTCGGTGTTCCCAGGGAGTGAATTGCTTAGGCTACTTGATCTAAAAGTAAGTCAGCGCTTTAGCTCAGTGGTTAGAGCATCAAAAGAGGCGCATACCCAAGAGGTTGTTGGTTCAATTCCAACAAGTGCTGCTTGCTTTTATGGAAAACCTTGTGTCATGTCTATTAGTATCAATCTGGTTCTCTTGTGTGATGGTAAGGCTTTACTATTCTCTGACAACATTTCACTTGTTTGAACCTTTCAGGTTCAATTTGAGTACTACAAGTGATTAATTGTGATTCTAGACTGTTAGTCTAGAGAATCTTGTGAACAAAAGCAAACAGTGCATCAATTCCTTGATGCATGCACCCAAACTACCCTATACATATAACACTGTGATTGGATGAATCCCAATCAACCAATTGAACTGACACGCAATGGTGAGACCATTGACTAGTCACTAGCATATCTGCTAGCAGTCTCAGCTGACCTGGTTCATCCCAGGTTAGAGTCCACTGAGGCTATGATGGAGGAACCCCTTCAGAAGCCTCAGAAAATGCCTGGTGGAGCTCTGTGGAGCAAAGCGCAACCAAGTGCTGTGCTTAGCAGTGCAGCAAAGACAGGAGTAGTCTGGGAGACCCCAGAACAGAACACTGGAAGTGACAATGCTCCCTACATGCAGCCCAAAAGGCCAGGGAGATTGCCTCAGGCCCAGAGTATTGCTCAAGGCCCTCTTGAAGGTCACAGACCTTTGTCATACTTCCTAGGGAAGATGCAGCAATCCAGGCAGTTGGAGAGTTCCAACTGAATCAACTCCATTGACACAGCAACAGCAAGGAGATGTTGCACCTCAGGGAACTACTGTCCCTGAGCAGAGAACTCCAGCAGTGCACTGGGAAGACAAGACTTCCAATGACAATGAAGGTGGACAAGTTGAGTCCACCTTACAGGTTCAGTGTATGATGTTGTGGAAGAGGTATCCTTCCATCACAAAGGATATGATGCAAGCAAGACTAGGACTGTATGTACTTAAGCACATACATTTGATACAGGCCCAAGGTGAAAGTGTACCTCTGGTAGATACCATTGAATATATCAATTTGTATATTCAAATACTTGAGCTTGAGGCGCACGCCTACATATACCGGAAAGCAAATCAAGGCTCGGCAAAACTGATACCAAATATTCTGGTCAAGGCACAGCCTGTGCTTTCTCCACATTTGGAGAAAGCAATAAGCAACATATATGCTCCCCAGCAAATGGGGGAGATGGAAGAATAGTTTGCAGCGAGATTTGCTGCAGCTCAACATCAACAGATCTTCAGAGGTCACCAAGGACAACCTCTGTCAACAGTCAAGTCAGTATCTACCATCTCAGTGGTAGAAAGCCACAATGTGGAAGCAGAGGAAGTGATTTCTCCACAAGTCAAGCATGAATCAGTGGAGAAACCACCACTGAATAATCAAGTACTACTGGTAGAGAAGTTTGCTAAAAGGGTGGCATATCAGCATATGCACAACCAAGACCTGAATTGCCAGAGACACTCCTGGATCAATGATCAGGGTATCATGTTCAATGGGATAACTCCCATTGATGAAATGCAATAGCAATACGTCCAACAGACAGTACAGCCAGACTGAAATGTTGTCAAGTAATTGCTAAGCCTCATTGTCACACAATAGAACCAGATCGGTATACAATTCTAGCACTACAAAGTGTAACAGTAAAATTGGCTGCCTTACATAAGGCAGCCATACAAGAATATCATGCTTAATTAGATAATTAATATATATTGATTTAATATAATTATTATTAAGCATAATTATTATAATGTTTTGAGGAGGCTGTAGAGCAAGGCTCTATGGCTATAAGTCCATTACATGCCCACTTTTTAGACTGCTAAGCAGTCTACATAGTAGGGAGGAGGCATGCGTGCATGTAAATAAAAGTGTCAAATAAAATAATGTAAATTAATGTCCACATATGTGGAGGCAAATACAGCCTCCATGGCTCAAAGTCCCTGCTCATCTGTCGAAAGAATACAAAGCTGACGTTAACAAGGGTGAGCTGGACGTCTGTCCAGCTCATGGATTGAAATGGAGACTGGGGGTTGGCAGCGTTGTAGGCCACAATAGCTTCCCTATATAGCCCCAAATGCATGATAATCAAGGCTAGGAGCCTTGCAAAACATCTGTAGGCATGTCCCTGTGGAGAAAGAGCTCAGGTGAGGGCATGCCCCATGACGGTCCTCTAGTGAATGCGGTAGGTGAAGTCTACCGCAATACCAATCACTGAATTCTGCATACCCAGGCAGCAGAAATATAGAATGTTTTGCACTAGCTTAAACAAGTTGAAGGTAAAGCAAGTACCTTTGGAGTCAAAGCCAGCAAGTGTGAAGAATGGCCTCCCACTGTGGTCCTTCCACCTCAAGTAACCTTTGGGGGCCAGAATGACTGCCAGGTTCATGTGGTGGAAGGAGAGGTTGAGAGGAGGTGCAATATGTTTGTACTCTGGTGTACACACCAGAGCCATTGATACGATGCTGTACAGCATTCAGAGACAAAACATGCACCAGAAGTCAAAATAAACCTTTAATATACAGGCTGAAAACTGTAAGCCTCCTGGTAGCAGTCTCTACAAAAGTATATTCCCAAAAACACCACAATAAATACACAGGAAGTACAGTAAAAGGACAAGGGATCAGCTCAGAGTCATCAAGTCAATAATAGTCAGTCACTGTAATGGAGAGGGGAAGCATGGGGGCTGGCAGAGGCATCAAAATTGGGATCAGATTGTGATGATCTGGATCAAAGAAGCAGATCTACCACTACCCAATTTGGCATGGCTAAATGGAGGAAGAAGGAAGAAGCATGGAATGCAGGGAAGAGATAAAAGAGGAAAAAGAAAATTTATGAATGGAAGCCAGACAAAAGGAGCAGGAGCAAATGGAGCAGAGGCAAATGGGGAAGGAAAAGCTAAGAATAGCAAAGAAGAATGATGGCTTCCAGAACTGACTGGTGGCACCAAGACAATGGCCAAAAAGGGAATAGTGGAAGCAAATTGGATCAGTGGAAGTAAGAATGGAATGGTGGAAGATGAATAATAGCACCCAAAATAGGAAGAACAATTCAAATAATGGGTTGACAAATGGGCTTGGTAGTCAGGTGACAAGATGGTCTGTGCACTGTAGGAAAAGTATAAATAGGCTAGGTAAATCAGAGAATAATCAGGTAATTAATAGGCAAAGGCTCAGTGGTTCTCAGGGAGTGAATCACTTGGGCTAGAGTTTGTTAAAAACCTCAGAGGCTATTGATAGGCAAAGGCTCGGTGGTTCCCAGGGAGTGAATCACTTAGGCTGGAGTTTGTTGAGAACCTCTACCTTTCAAAGTATTATATATTTTGAAAAGTAACCCTCAAAACACCAAGTTATCATCAAGCAACAGTGTGGATTTGCAGTAACTTTCTAAGACTTCAAGAAAGCCCCAGAACTATCTGTAATACTGTAACCAAGTACTACATTGCTACCTCCTTGCCCTTTCCTTTCTCTGTATATGAAATGCGCCGCAGAGATAGCATGTGCATTGGTGAGGGAAATTGCCGACAAGGGGATGTTTGAGGTCTAGGTAGACCTTGCACCGGCCCTTGTGATGCAAGTTTGTCCTGCCTGCGCCCTATGGATTTGTGCGGCGCTCCTCCGCGCATGGGGTAACTCCTTGGAGGCAATTGCTTCTGGTCTCTCCTGGAAACCTCTTGGGGAGGCGGCGTGTGTTCTCGTTGGTGTCAAGGTTTGGCTACCTTGACACATGTTTGTTGCATGCATGACAAATCATTGTCAACTTCCATTGGTGCTACATTTTGGGTCTGCACCATTGGAAACGGCATTGGCATCCTCCACATCATCTGCGGTTGCTGCCCAGGACCAGTTGGTCCTGGGAAATAGGACATAGGCATAAATGGCGGATAAAATTGCTGATGTCCAAATTGGGCAGGAGACTGCCCAAACTGGGACATCATTGGGTATGACACCACACTCAGCATTGTCATTGATGGTGGCTGTGACTGTTGTTGTGGGGGCGGTTTCCCCCCTCCTCCAGAACCCTGTGGGTTCTGAGGTGGTGGCTGCAGCTTCATACTTTGAAACGGGTACAACATTTTTTAGACGTTGTCATTGTTGGTGAGAGAAAAGAAAAAAATCCTTACTCATCAGGTTATATAACCTGATCTGATCAAAAGATCTGTCTCTTCTGATCTGTACTATCTGATCAGATGGCGCATCTTATCCATCTTATCCATATGGATTATGATCAATCCAATCATAATCTTATCATGAGTAGATAAGATAATTGATTTGATCTTCATCAAATCTGGCTTACTCAGGATAAGCACGTGAGCGCTTAGCAAGCTGACTTGGGCATTTGATGCCCTGCAGCTCGAAGTACCAATCCAAAGCTGCTAGCTTTGCACATGTCTAATATAGCTCCCAAGTTGTATCACCAGCACTCCATTGTACCTTGAATTTGAGGTGCATTCCATCTTGCTATTGATGGCCCAGGATATCTTTGACAACCCATTCTTGTTTGTTGGTGGCGCAAAAGTTGTAAGTCTTGAGTGTCACCCAATTAGAGAACATAGCATCATTGTTTGTGTTGTATTGTCTGAGTAACAATACATGGAACTTAGGTACAATGCACCTAGCTAGTAGAGCTGCAGGCAGCTCTAGTACATAGTTTGATGTCCTTGGTTCCACAACCAAGATCTTATAGGGTCCAATATACTTTGGACACAATGTCCTTGCCCTCCATTGTAGGAGGTTAAGATTCTCAGTTGACAAATATACTAATGTGCCAGGCATTAGTTCAGGCTCATTGCTCCATCTATTATTTGCATGTTGTGCCTGTATGACACACGCTGCAATGATTGCATCATGCATGTTAGCAAGGTTCTCCAATGTTTTCCATGCAAAGTCTTTCACACCCTTGTGAATGACCTTATCCCCTCTGAGCTCCCAAAGCATGGAGGGCATGTAGCCTCCATTGAGCTTGAATGGTGCGTATTTTGTAGTCTTTGACACACTTGCGTTGATTGTGAATACCGTCAGAGGTATCTTATTTACCCAGTTGCATTGGTCTGGTCAGACCACCGTATGGAAGATCTGTGTGATACTCCAATTCTTGTGCTCCATCTGTCCATCCATCTGCAGATGGAACGGAGTTGACATGAGCAGTTTAGCTCCTAGGAGCTTGTGAAGCCCCCACCACCATTGAGACATAAACTTTGTGTCTCTATCACTCACAATGGAACTTGGAAGGCCATGCAGCCTTACAATCTCTTTTAAGTAAATCCACAACAACTCTGATGCAGTAACAGGAGATCTTGTCATCATTAGCTTGACAATACAATTCTTCTCTTGGCATCCAGCATGGTCCATTCCATGCCTACATTGACACCATGAGTTCATTCCACTCGGCAGGCATTTATGGATCAAATGCCTACTCAAATGTGGGATAGGGTACAGGTTGGTCCCAAATCAACCTATTCATGCTCGTGGATGATGTCTCATCCTCCACTACCATCCAATCATTGCTTGACACAAGGTTCCTGATGATCCTTGACAATGTCGGCTAGCATTCCATGCTCAACATATGCTGAGGCCTCTTATCTTCAGACTTGCTTGGCTTTTTACACTTTTTCTTGGGGCCTTACCCCCTCTTCAGAGTACAAGCTTGTACTCTAAAGCCTTGCTCTCCAGCACCATCAGTGCTGGACTATTTGCTGGCAAGCTCACATGAGCTTGCTCCTTGTCCTTTCCATCCTCTATAGTGTGCGCTCTTCTACCATCTAGTCAGTTCCACCTGACTAGCTTCTTCTCCTTGGCGCAATGTCAATGGAGATGTCCATTGCCATTATCTACGGTCACTCAAACTGCAGAGATGGCATTGCCATCCACCACTATCTCGTTCTTCTTGAAATCAAGAAGGACATTGTGCTTTCACATATAGGGTGTCCTTATAATCATGTCATAGCAATCAAAGTTTGCTACGTCCAAGTACTCCCTGGAACTGAGGTGTCACTCCAGTAGTGGTGCTTCCTGAGTCCCACAAGGTCCATGCCTTGTGGCCATTCCCTTCAATGTATAATGCAAGGCACTCCTTCTCCTCACACTTCAACACTGGCCTTGCCAGTTTTTCCAGAGCCTTGTGAAGGTGCACTTTATACACCTTCACATTGGCTGCTCCAATCGGTCAGTTGAGTGCGCTCACTGGGTAGTCCATCAGAGCTCCCATGAACTCTGAGTCCGACTCCTGGGTGTAATAGTTGTTGTCATATACATTGACCTTGATGTACTCGGTATCTGACAACTCTTCTGTTTCAGAGGCATTCTCCACCTCTGGTGTATTGTTGTTGAGGTTCTCCACCTCATCATCTTCAACATCAGGTTTGTTACCTGAGTCTACCCCTTCCTCATCAGAGATAGTGTAACGGACTCATAGCTGTAGAGCCCTGCTCTACGGCCTCCTCAAAAGTAGTAATAATCATTATATTAATTATTACTTATTATTCAACAAATAAATATATAAATATTAATTAAATAATCAATAGCGTATAATCCTGTATGGCTGCCTTAGGTAAGGCAGCCAATTTTACTGTCATACGTAGTACTAGAATCACATACCAATCTGGTTCTGCTGTGTGTCAATGGCGCGTCGTGCGATGAGGTTGGTAGTGGACAGTAGGGAGTTGGGTGCGGGTTGCAAGTATGTCACTTGTATGATGTTGGCAGGCAGCAAGGGGTGGGTGCCAGTCACTGCGTAGTAAGGTGAGCCCATGCGCTTATGTATAGTTACTCTTTTCAACCAGAAGACAGAGTAGGTTGCTTCACTCCACCTAGACTCGTCACCGTCTACTGCCTTGAAGAGAGCCTGGCACATGTCAAAGTGAGGGCACTCCACAAGACCGTTAGCATGCTTTTTGTAACCAGAAATGTGTATGTGGTGGATGTTGTACTTCTTGGTGAGGTAGGTTAGTGCTTTGATGATGGGGGTGCTATTGTCGGTAACTATTTCTCTTAGTGCACCCTACCGGCAGATGACGTCTTCAAACAACCACTTAGCTATAGCGTCTGTGTTTTCCCTTTGGAGCATTCTAAAATTCAGGCCAGTGTACTAGCGAGCAGCTGTAAGGGCGACCTCTGGAGGCTATGGCTCAGTCACACAGCTGGCAGAGAGAAATCCAAAGTATATATAGGTAATACAACCATAACTACTCACTTGGCAGAGGAAAATCCAAAGAGAACAAGTCTAGGGATTCCCTATGCCAGGAGTGACGCTTCCAAGGCTCCAGAAGCATGGGAAGTAACTGTATAGCATGACAAAAGCCACAATAAAATTTATAATCTAAAAAAGGAAAATCTCTGAAAATAATCAAAAACAAATTGCCATTGCCAGAGGTCATGCACATGTCTCATGTGACTTGCTTAGTAATTTGGAAGCTAGCCTCGAGATGACTAAGCCTCTGGAAGCATTGGCTACACTTGTTTGAATGATAACTAAAGAACCAGAGCACCTCAAGGGCTGAGAATAGTACTAATAGATAGTGTTGAAAGAATAGAAGCAGTAAAGTAAAAGAGTGACAGCAGAAATAAGGAAATAAATAGAGGAAGAATGAAGGAATAAAGAGTGAAAGAAGGGAGAAATGAGGAGTCCCCTGACAGCAGCGTCCTTGGATAATGTACTTGTAGCAAGCCGACTTGGGCATGTGCATTGTGTCAATATAGATCTTGCTGAAGAGAGGCGCTGGCGTAGCGACTATTGGCGGGATGAGCAATTGGCGAGTTTGCTGAATCTGACATAGGTGGCAAGGTTTTTACATACCAAGCAACATCAGCTTGCATGTGAGGCCACCAGAAATGTTCCAGTAGTATAGCGCATGTAGCATATAGTCCCCCATGGCCTAAGTTGTCATGCATGGTGTGTAAGATCCAAAGTCAGTTGCTAGGCTGCACAACGAGTTTGTGTGCACCGTCTTTGTTGTGTTGCCAGAGTCGATTGTCACTAATGAAAAAGTTGGTGGCATAACGTATGAAAGTGGCATACTCGTTGTCGCTAAGGTGATTAGGTCACTTAAGCGAGTTCAACCAGTCTTTTATGGTGTCTAGGCACATGTTGTCTGCTTGAGCCTTAGCGCTCCTGGGTACTGAGTCATAAGCAAGATTGGTGCTGTTTTCTTTAAGGGGCTTGGGTTCTTCAACTCTTTTGATAGTTGGCAACTCGTCGGTAATGTTGGTGGTAAAGAACGTGAGAGGGGCTGTAAAGCGAGTTGGTTGGTAAGGAATGATTGGGTGCAGATAAGTGCTAGCAGGTTAGTCGCTACGGAGGAGGCAGATAGGGAGCTGTATAAGGTGCATAAACCTGTGGAGTTGGTCTATCCAGTCGCTAAAGACGTTGTTGTCGCTTCGATTGGGAAGAGGGTCGGTAGGCTGTAAGGGTTGTCAGGAAAGTCCATTAGGTCTGTGGAAGGTGCCTTTGACGTGTACTAGCTCAAAGTGGAATATGAGGATAGCAACTATCCAGCAATTCATGCTGGCAGAGGGCTGTATGTCAGGGTTCTGTAGCATACCTTTGATGTACCTAGAGTCTACTTTTACAATAAGGTTCTGCACGCTAATAAGATACTGTAAGAGGAATGCTTGATGTCTGTGGAACTCTTTCCACTGAGTCGGCGATGCAAGGGGCAAGCAAGAGTCAAGCAAGCGCAGAGGCAGGCAGGAGTCAAGCAAGAGGCAAGCAAGGCTAACAGAGGGTCGGACGGTGCTAGATAAGCTTATGGTCAGTTCAGTGGATAGGCCAGAAAAACACTGCTATTGTTCAGCCTGGGGATATTCTATTCCACAGACTGCCTATATATACCATTGGTGGCTGTGCTATTACTAATACTGTTTACTAATTGGGCCCTGATATGTAAAGGAGTATGATAACAATAATCAATGCTGAGTAAGGTCTGGGCATATGACTCATCAAAGCTGACTACTACAAGATGGAAGAGGAAAGGATGGGCCAAGCAGCCGGTTGGATCTGCTAGGAATAGGCATATCGTTGGACTAAGGTTGGAATAGGGTTGAACATGGTCCGGAGACCGGTCCCCTGACAGCTGAGTAATGATCATCATTCCTCTGCATACGGAGCTGACATAGTGATGTGTTCAACTTTCACATCAGTGCATACAAAGCTGGTCACTTAATGCGCAAATTTTTCTCAGAGGTGTCAATTCCCAGATCAAGTACTTCTTCTCCCTCTCACAGTGCCACCACATGCTTGCTTACATAAACACCTCCCAGTGCGGTCTCCAAAATCTTCCTTGCCTGTCTCTTTCTTTTCCCCATGCTCCCTCCCGGTGCACCACTCTCACGTGCCTTGCAACAATGCAATCCTCCCTTGTTAGTATGCTCCTTGGTATGCCCTGATGCAAGAACCTCATCTATCACAGCTTTGTTGCAGGACCTATGTCCATACAAGGAGGTGTACAGTGTGTTGAAGGAGCAACACAACATTTTCCCTGCGCTATTCAGGCTATTCATGCTGATGAGCATGCATAGTAGTGCAAGGACAAGGTAAAGGTTGTCAGGAGCGAGGTTGAGAGGGTGCATGTTATTCAAATTTGCCAATTCCCAGAACAAACCCAAATACTTCCTTGCATGCTACTCTTGCGCAGCTCACCCTCTCTGAATTCCTCTCAACAGAAGCCCAGCGCCTTTGAGCCTCCATCTTGCCCTTGCCCTCCCCATGCTCTCTGCTGATGCCTTGCCCTCTCTTGTGGACCTGACAAAAACGCACTCTTCCCTTGTCAGTATACTCCTCAGTACACTCTTGCACAAGAACCTTGTCTGCTACACCCTTGTTCCTGCACCCCAGTCCCTCTGCAAGGTCGATAGGCTTGTTGCATACCCAATGCCAATACAGGAGGTGCAGCACACAATTAACCCTGAGCTGTTTAGGGTGCTTGTGCTGATGGGCGTGAATGAGGGCATGGGCGTATATTTGGAGGAGAAGGCAAAGGCCATTGAGAGATAGTAGGAGAAGAAGAAGCCAGCTAGAGGAGTGAAGGGGTTGTCAAGGGACTGGTCTCCAGACCATGTCCAACCCTATTCCGAACTTAATCCAACAATATGCCTATTCCTAACAGATCCAACTGTGGAAGGAGTTCCGCAGATGTCAAGTGTTGCCCTTACAGACTCTGTGGAAGGAGTTCTGCAGATGTCAAGCATTGCCCTTACAGGGGTCAGAGCAGGGATTGAGATGGACAGGGAATGATTTTGCTGTCACTGTTGCCACCCCATTCCACCTGTATAGTCCCTGCCTTTGCAGCAATAGTCATTCAATATTCAGTATCAACCCAACACCAACAACACTATACTTGCCAACAATAGGTGTGCTTGCTTCTCCCTGCTCAGTTGCAGACTTACCACCAACCCTCCTTATCATCATTCACATTAGACTGATCCACAGTATTTCTTTGCCCATGTTCTTTGAAACACAATAACTCCAACTTCCTCAGACTTTGGCTCTCTCACTTCCTCTCCCTTGTCTTTGTGTTCCTCCTGCAAATGGCTGTGCTCCAAGACCTCATCTAAGGAATGCAAGAAGGCCTGTTTCAAAGATTGCCATGTAAGATATCAATATTGGCTAGACAAAAACCAATGTGACTCAGTTTTGTGCATGCAGATTGTGGAACGAACTAAGTTTAATTTACCTAGACAAAAACCAATGTGACTAGATAAATGTAATAAGTACGAAGTAAAGACGGGTAAGTAAATTAATGTAACATACCTCAGTTTTGCACACGCAGATTGTGGAACAAACTGAAGTATGGCAAACAAAGAAAAACATATTTGAAAGCAGCGTAGCCAAACCCACATGATGGACATGTCTTTACCGGTAGGTGAGGCACATTCACTCTCTCTGACAGCCCGTGCACACCAAAACCATATTGCTGCACAAATTTGCACAACTGACCTTCCTTTTACCTCCATCCCAGCCAACACAAACAAAGACACAAGCATTGTTCAAGTGATCCATGTGCAAAATGTTCAAGGGTCATCATGTGCCTTCCCCTGCTCTGAAAGTACAAGTGTGTATGCGCTCAAACAGCCTCAGTAGCAGGGGCTGAGGCAGGGAGCAGGGTGTCAATATCAAGCCTTACCGCCGCCTCAGAGCGAGCAGGTGAGATATGAGTAAGCCATAAGGCAAGGTCAGCGTGGGTTTCTCCTGTCTTTGGGGCCATCGCCTCCACCGCTGCCAGCAAGGCTAGGTACTACGAGTATGCTGGGTATGGGTATGGGTGATGCATTTGTTGAACCTTCGGATGTGTTCAATTTGCATTGGGGAAGGTAACAAATAGATGTCATAACTTTTTTGTAGTGGATATTGGCATCAAAATGTCATGAATGGATGTCTTCACAAGCAATTCAAAGCTGAGTGGTAATCATGGCCACAAGTACATACTAAACCCTTTGAGTACCATTGTCAGAGTATTGCATGACATGTGTTTGTTGAGGAAATTGATGACAAATAACCTAGAATGATATCACACCTGTTATATAGTATGTAATGTGTTGGAGACTCACTTCATGATTTGGCCATCAAGTCATCATTGTACTAAAACTTGTAGGTAATGTCTCACATAAAAGATGTTAAATAGACCCCCTATTCCTAGAAGTTCAAATATCTTCCATGTTTGAACTTCAGGTGTGTCCACTTACATTATATTACTTATTTTACTCAATAAAACATCTTCTGTGTTTGAACTTCAGTTAAAGTGATTATATTCATTACTACTGCACAAGTACAGCATGCTTTGTCAGGTTATGGGCCCCGCTGTTAGCCAATCAGTTTCCAACACCTTACAGTTTGAGAAACTTAATGGTACAAACTATCATGTTTGGTCAGACAACATGAAGTCCATGTTACAAGCCAAGTCACTCTGGGGTGTTGTTTTGGGTTGCAAATTATGTCCCTTAAACCACTTGCAGAACTAGTCACCTCTACCTGTCCTGATGAAGGTGGTTCTTTGGCTAACGCAGACTGTGACTGCTCCTTCAACCCTGCTGATAAGCCTCTGGCTGAGCCCAGCGCACCAGCACTATTTTTAGCAACTTATATTTTGCAGCAAGCAGAAATGGAACTCAGGCTACAGAATGCAACGCATGGGATCACAGGACTTAGCAACCACCTGACTTGGTGGTCATATGATGATCTATTGGTCACATGGTGATCACGAGACTTAGCGACCACAGGACTTTGGCAACCACCTGACTTAGCAATCACGTGACACCCACCTGACTTCAGTCCAGCCCCCTAGCAGATCCCCAATCAGAGATAGCCGACTCCAAGACCTTTAGCAATGCCTATCAAAACTTATTGCTTTTCAAAGATCCAACATCAGATCAGTTTAGCAATGCTTATTGCTTATCCAATGCTTAGCAACTTACTCAAGACAGGCCCCATGATGGTTTCAGGCCTTAGCAACAGTCCCCACACATTTGACCTTTTCACTGCTAGGATGTTGAGTTAGCACATGCCGACTTGACAGATGCCGTCGCTTAGCGACTTTCATATTCCATTGCCCTTGTCATTATTTTTCTTGATTGATTAATTAGTGACTTTTAGTTTAATTAACATGGCAATTTAGCGCCTATAAATACTGTACATATTTTGTCTTAACTATCATTGAATCATATGCCTAACAGTTCAGATCACATTTCA
>QLOM01000153.1:4937-22752 GCA_003313785.1 Termitomyces sp. MG148
TTTTTTTGGTGGTTATCACAACAGGCATACAGACAGTCCACAAGGTCGACCTCTGCATCCTAGGATAGTATCATTGTGTAGTTCCATTTAATCATAGCTGTTCAAGAGTTGGGTCCACCCCGCAGGAAATGCATTTATGCACTGTGTGTGAGATTCATTCATTCAATACTCACTAAAACCTTAGTTGCAGTCCTCCAAGCCTTGAGGGGTTCTATGTCTCTTGGTAAGGAATTTTTTCATGTGTTCTAGACTAACCTAGTTCTCATTGTCTTCTTACCAAAGCAGGAACTGCTGGTCATCAGGCAGTCTAGCTTGAGTCTCTAGGCAATTGCCCTCTTTAGCCTGTTACCTATTTCCTTTGCGTTAAGACTCTTCTCTGGGTCCACCCCTTGCAAAATGCGCCACTCACATCTTATTTTCCAAATGGTAGTTTTCTTATCAGGTTCCAGACTTTTTCTTGCTCCAATACTAAGCATTCAGTCAGGATATGTTCCATGAATTTGGTGGTGTTGTTACGCATTTTGCAGTAGGCCCACTTCTCAAAATTGGGAATATTCTCTCAGAATTGTCCAATCTTATAGCCATTATGCATAGTTCTCCATAGAAAAGCTCAAGATTCCCTCAAGAGGTCTTTGTCTTTAAGCAATCTCCATATTCTTTCATCAGTTGGTGCCTTCCCGTTTACCTTGTTTATAGCCCACCTTGTTGCATCAAGGTGGCATGCTGTTCCATGTTGTTCAAGTATTTTTTTCATCTTGATCATTGCCTTGTAGAGCAGTGCTTGGGTTATTGTAGCTAGGTTTGCCCCTGATAAGTCATATTTTTTTATGGGTACTAGGTCCATGTTAATTGAGCAATGGCTTCTTGCTCCCCAGCTTGCAAGGTCATCAACACCTTTGTTTTTTTTGATTCCCACATGACCCTTCACTTTTTGAAATATTGTAATTCCGATTCTGCTTTTCAGCTTTGCCACTAGGGTTCTCATTAGACCTTTGTTTGCAGCTCCTATTCAGCTATCATTCTTGTTTCTTGCTAGGTGCTTGGTCAGACTGTCTAGTACTAGTTTGGAGTTGCTCATAATTTTTAGGGGCTTGTCCCCTGGGGCTATGAGGGCTGCCCTCAGAATTGCCACGGCTTTGCCTGTATTATTTGTTTGGAGTAGGTCACTGGGGAGTCTTGTGGCTTTGTTCCGGGCATTGTTTCTCTCAAACCAGACCCCAGCCTCTGCTGTAGCATTTATCAAGCCCATGTTTATGCATGATATGTCTGTATATATAGTTGTCAGAGTTTGCCTGGGGAGAATAGTTTATGTTATGCATGTATTGTGGGTTGTAGTCTTTTGTGAAGACTTTAAAGCCTTCTTTTAGTGAGGCTCCTATTACAATCTCTGGGATGAAGATTTCGCCACCTACCTCCCTGAGTAAGGTCCTCTCTTCAGCAGTCAGGTCTTGGTTATCAGTCTTAGTTCTAGGGGACCATTTATGGCCTAGCTTGTTGATCCAATCTCTTGTGCACTTTCTGCATCTGTTTGAGTTCTTGCATCCCTTGTCTCTCATCTCTTTACAAGTTGTATACGTGCAATTACTTCTTTGCTTGTGATTTATGTTTATGGTATCATCTAGGAAGTCTGCCAGTTTTGCCATCTCTCCTACCATCCTTACCTTATGGTTTTTCCTCAGGCAGATTGCTTGCTCTGAGTTGATACGTAAATTTTTTGTTCCTTCCAGTTCTAGGTGGAACCAGATTGGTAGCTGTTTTTTGAGGTTTTTGTTAAAGGCAAGAGGGCAGGATTTAACTGAGTATTTTGTACCTGTTCTTATCATCCTTTGAAGTGATGGTGGTAGTCCTTTGTCTCTTGTTCTAGCATCAACATCTAGGAGTTGTAGGAATGGGTTATAGAAGGTATCCCCTTCTGCATTCTGCTATTTTTTTGCTACTTGTGATCTTAGGATGTTGTCAGCAACATATGCCCAGGAGGGTCTTGAGGGGCCTAGGTCTAGGTATCTCTTTGCTTTCATCAATTTTATTGCTTTGTTCCTTAGGATTAGATTTAGGAGTATTTTTGCCACTTTTTTTGTGTAGGAGACAAAGAGTTTCCAGGCCTATGGTTGGGCGGTTACTTACACCCCATATGAAATCTTTTATCATCTTAGTGAGTTCCTGTTCAACCTGTTTAGGCATTCCTTGGACACTTGTCTGGTATTGTATTCAACCTCCTACCACCATGCTCACAATCAGACATTTGCCTTCTATTGTGGATTTGCTACGGCTCCCCCTCTTGAGGTCACTTGCCACTGCTTCCACTGTTGGAGTCCAGATACTGCTATTGTCTACTCCGTTTTCAATGAAAGCCTCAAGGAGTCGTGTTGCTTTGCCTTCTCTAGCTATTTTTATATCCACCAGAATTTTTGAACCTTGTCTGAGGGTTCTCCTGGTCGATATTAGGTTTTTGTAAGGGCAACGCTTGACATCTACGGAACTCCTTCCACAGAGTCGGTGATGCAAGGGGCAAGCAAGAGTCAAGCAAGTGCAGAGGCGGGCAACAGTTGGGCAAGAAGCAAGCAAGGCTAACAGAGGGTCGGACGGCACTAGATAAGCTTACGGTTGGTTCAGTGGATAAGCCAGAAGAACACTGCTATTGTTCAGCCTGGGAATATTTTATCCCACAGGCTGCCTATATATACTACATTGGTGGCTGTGCTATTACTAATACTGTTTACTAATCGGGCCCTGGTATGTAAAGGAGTATGACTAACAATAATCAATGCTGAGTAAGGTCTAGGCATATGACTTATCAAGGCTGACTACTACAAGACAGAAAGGGAAAGGGTGGGCCAAGCAGTCAGTTGGATCTGCTAGGAATAGGCATATCATTGGATAAGGTCCTTGAAGCAGTCATCTTCAGATGGATATACTATTGTATTGTCTGCAAACAAGATTGCTACCAGCCACTCTGTGTGTTGCCTTAGGTTGAACTCTTTTAACTTTGATCTGCACAGCGTTTGTGCCAGTGATTCAATGGCAATGTTGAATAGGAGGCATGACATAGGGTTGCCTTGCTGCACTCCCCTTGTTACTTGGTAGAATGTGCTCATTTTGCCATTCAGCATAACCTTTGTATTTGCGTCCTTGTATAGTTCTTGAATCATCTTTATGAAAGGGTCTGGGAAGTTGAATCTACAGAGGGATGCCCATAAGAAGGTGTGTAAAATCCTGTTGTAGGCTTTCTTCTGGTCTAGGCAAACTATCATGCCGTTTTCTTTCTTTTCCTTGCACCTTCTAATCATAAGATGTGCCAGCTCTGTCTGGTCCTCAATCCATCTGTCTTTCATGAAACCGGCTTGGTTTACATAGATAATGTCCAGCACTACTTTGCTGAGTCTTAGTGAGAGGATCTTTGTGAATATTTTGTAGTCTGTATTCAGTACTGTAATAAGTCTATAGTTTCCTGCCTCAGTCCTGTCTCCTTTTTTGTAAATTGGGCAGAGCCATCCATCTGCAAAGCTAGTTCCTACTTTTATTCCCTCTGACTTGATACTATTGAAGACTTTCTTTAGCAATTTGACTATGTTGAATCCAACTTTTCCTTCTTTGGTCCTTTGTTTGAACCTTTTATGAAGTTCTTTCCACAGCTCCTGTGGAATGCCATTCAGTCCCACAGCCCTTCCATTTGGGAGCTCTCTCAGGGCTTCTTCCACCTCATCACTGGTGATGTCATCTCCAAGCATTACTCTGTCTTCCTCTGAGACCTTTTTATCAAAGTGGGATAGTGCCCTGTTCATTTGTCTTTTGTGTTCCCGCTCATTTTTTGAGGCTCTGTTGCTTTGGAGTCTCTTGTAGAAGTTTCTCATGATTTCTGCCATTTTATAGGACCTTCTCTTGAGGTCCCCTCCTTCTCCTGGAGTCTTTTCCAGGCCGCTATGCAGTCTCTTGGTTTTGCTTCTCAGTTCATATTTATCCATGGCTTCATGAGAGACTCACTGTGAATTGTGTATCCTGTGGCAACAGTGTCCCTAGCGTGCTTGAATCAGCTATCTCTCCAATTGCTGTATTCTATCATTTAGGAATGCAGCCTCTAGGCCTTTATTCTCTTCATCCAAGTCTGAATTGTTGTGGATTGCCTCTCTGTCCCTTTTCAGGGCCTCGAGTTCCTTTATTATTTTTGGTGACACTTGCTTTGAGTAGTCCCTTATTTCTTTAATCATTTTTACTTTCAGGCATTTGTGAATGGTTTGTAGGTTATCTGTTGTTTGCCTTACTTCATCAATGCTCTCAATCATAAGCTGGTGCTCTATGCCAATTTCCTCCAGTCTGTCTACCAGTTTTTTCCCCCCCAGCAGACTTGTAGGGATTGCATATCTTCCTTTGCCTATTCAGGGTTGCCAGGGGTTCAAGAGTCTCATGGCCACCATCCAGTGGTCCATGTTTATTCCTGTTTGTGTAATTTTCCAGTTGTAGGAGTAATCAATAAGTGCTTCTTCCAGATAGATTTAGTCTATTCTAGACTGGTATGGTCTGCCTGTCATATAGGATGAGAAGTTGATTTTATTTAGATTCTCTCTCCTCCACCCATCAACTAGTCCAAGGCAGGACTTCAGCTCAATCAGAGCACTAACTTCCATGTGGCTGTTGTTATGGGCTGATAGTCTGTCCAGCACGTCCTCTACAATATTTGTGTTGCCCAGTATTATCTGGGGTTTTGGATGGCCTCTTCCTGTGGGCCACATGTCTTTTAGCTCATGCCAGAATTCCTTGTTCAGCCTAGGGTTGTTTGGGGCACGTTGTCATCTGCCCAGGGTATTTCTATCATGACTGCCCTGCCTGGTACTATATTAATTGACTTTGCTTCCTTCCACCTCATTGTTTTCTTGTTCAGGACAAATGCAATGCCTTTTGCATTTGGCTGTCTTGCATCCAGGTTGGATACGATTAGTATCTGTTTCTCAAACAGGGAGTTCAGTTCCTCTCTTAGGTTGTCATCCAGGTGGGTCTCCTAGATAGCTAGTATATCAATGTTTTTCTCCCTAACTAACTGGCAAATTTTATTCCACTTTGGCCTGGTAGACTCAGAGCCACCTTCTTTCATGTTTAGTGATGCAATACACATTCCTCCGCATTTGGATCTTTTCTGTCTCATCTCATGGGTTTTGTCAGCTAGGTTGGTATTAGGGTGCTGCAGAGGTTGATTGTGATTTGTGGCAGTCAATTCCTTGAGCTGCATATTTTGTAGGGCTTGTAAAGGGGTCCTGTCCAGTGAGTAAACATTTTTGTTCTGATTATCTGCTCAACTAATTCCCTCAGCAGTTAGCATAGGGTATAATCCCTGGTCTCACAGTGTAGAGTAAGATATTGTGTGTCCATCTGTAAGGGCAATGCTTGACATCTGTGGAACTCCTTCCACAGAGTCGGCAATGCAAGAGGCAAGCAAGAGTCAAGCAAGTGCAGAGGCGGGCAAGAGTCAGGCAAGAGGCAAGCAAGGCTAACAGAGGGTTGGACAGTGCTAGATAAGCTTACAGTTGGTTCAGTGAATAGGCCAGAAGAACACTGCTATTGTTCAGCCTAGGAATATTCTATCCCACAGGCTGCCTATATATACTACATCGGTGGCTGTGCTATTACTAATACTGTTTACTAATTGAGCCCCGGTATGTAAAGGAGTATGACTAACAATAATTGATGCTGAGTAAGGTCCAGGCATATGATTCATCAAGGCTAACTACTACAAGACAGAAGGAAAAAAGGTGGGCCAAGCAGCTAGTTGGATCTGCTAGGAATAGGCGTATTGTCAGGGAATAGGGTTGGACATGGTTCAGAGACCGGTCCCCTGACACCACCATTTCCTATCCTCCTTGGGTCATCATTAAGGGTGTGGCCAATGGTGGAGCTATACTCTTCTCCTACTCAAGAGGGGCTGTTGCTATAACTGTTTGTATATTCCTATTGTTGTGTTTCATTTCTCAGTGTGTCAGGTAGTTAAAGTTGGGCAATGTCCTCTATGTTATATATTAGACTTAGCAAAAGCGCTGCTAAGTACTGCTCCTTGTGAATATGATGCCGCTTAGGCTCTACTCAGCCTAGTGGAGGACCAACCTGAGATTACCTGTTGTTTTAGGAACCCAGTAAATTCATCTCAGTTGTTCCTGTAATGGACTTACAGCCATAAAGCTTTGTTCTATGGCTTATTCAAATACATATTATAATTATTATATTAAATAATAATTATATTATTAATTAAAACTAAAATTAAATAATTAAATATGCATTATAATCTGTATAGCTACCTTAAGTAAGGCAGCCAATTTTACTGTCATACATAGTACTAGAATCGCACACCAATCTGGTTCTACTGTGTGACTGTAAGGCTTAGCAATTTTCTTGACAACGTTTCACTTTTTTGAACCTTTTGGGTTCAATTTGAGTACTATGAGTGATTAATTGTGATTCTAGACTGTCAGTCTAGAGAATCTTGCAAACAAAAGCAAACAGTGCATTAATCCCTTGACGCATGCACCCAAAACCACCTTTGATATATAACATTGATTGGATGAATCCCAATCAGCCAATGGAGCCAATGCGCAATGGTGAGACCATTGACCAGTCACTAGCATACCCAATAGTTGTATTAGAGAACCCCGTTCATTCCAAGTTAGAGTCCACTGAGGCTACAATGGAGGAACCCCTCCAACAGCCTCAGAAAATGCCAGGAGAAGCTCTATGGAGCAAGGCGTGACCCACAGCTGTGCCCAGCGGTGCAGCAAAGTCAAGAGTAGTCTGGGAGACCCCAGAACAGAACACCAGGAGAGACAATGCTCCCTATATGCAGCCTAGAAGGCCAGGGAGATTGCCTCAGGCCCAAAATAACGTACAAGGACCTTCTAAAAGTCGTAAACCTTCATTGTATTTCCTGGAGAAGATGCAACAATTGGAGACAGGCAGTTGAAGAGTCCCAACTGAATCTACTCCATTGATACAGCGACAGCAAGGAGATGTTGCTTCTCAGGAAACTACTGTCCCTGAGTAAAAAACTCCCACAGTACATTGGGAAGATGAGACTTCCAACAATGAGGAAGGTGGACACATCAAGTCCACCTTACAGGTGCAGTGCATGATGCTCTGGAACCGGTATCCTTCCATCACAAAGGATACAATGCAAGCAAGGTTGGGACTGTATGTACTTAAGCACATACAATTAATACAGGCCCAAGGTGAACATGTACCTCTAGTAGATACAATCGAATATATATTCAAATCTTGGAGCTGGAGGTGCATGTCTACATTTACCGGAAAGAGAATCAAGGCTCAGCGGCCTCAACGCCAAATGGTGCAAACCTGGTGCTGAATATTCCAGTTAAGGTGCAGTCTGTGCTTTCTCCACATCTGGAGGAAGCAATATGCAATATATACGCTCTCCAGCAACAGGGGGAGACAGAAGAACAATTTGCAGCAAGATTCACTGCAGCTCAGCACCAACAGATCTTCAGAGGTCACCAAGGACAACCTCTGTTTGCAGTTGAATCAGTATCTACCATCCCAGTGGTAGAAAGTTACAATGTGGAAGCAGAGGAAGTGAATTCTCCACAAGTCAAATGTGAGTCAATAGAGAAACCTCTACTGAACAACAGAGTGCCACTGGCAGAGAAGTTTGCCAAGAGAGTGGCGTATCAGCAGATGTGCAATCAAGACCTGAATTGCCAGGAACACTCCTGGATTGACAATCAGGGTATTGTGTTTGATGGGATAATGCCCATTGACAAAATGCAAAGGCAATATGTCCAAAGGATAGGCCAACCAGACAGTGGGAGTGGTAACCCTCCCACTGCCTCATTGAGTTGGATTCCTGATTGACAGGGCCAGAGGACCGAGGTGGATGAAACGTTCCACCTCACTGGAATGATACAGAGAGACAGTATACAGGTCAGCAACCTGTATGAGCGTTCTCCATGGTACCTCTTGCTGAAGGCAAGAATAAAACGCCTGGACTGACTGAGGCAACAAAGGTGTATAACAAAAATATGCACCAGCGCCTTAGTAGCATTATTGACAATGCTGTAGGCATAGCATTACGCCTACCAGAGAATAAAACCGTGGAAAGTGGAATCAAAACATATTCACCCGTATTGGGGTGAATCCAAGTTCAGCGACTTGAAAAACTAGACGATGGATGTTTGCAACTATCTGGCAGCTTGTCAGTATAGTGGTAATTGTCTGGATCAAGAACGAGTCTTTGTTTTTCCTAAGTTCTTGGAAGGACAAGCCAAGAACTGGTTCCAATATCATGTCTTGCACTACAATTGTGCAAGACAGCAATGGACGTTCAAGGATGTGATCCTTGAACTATACAATTGGTTTGTAAGTGCATCCACTATGCAGGATGCAAAGGAGGCATTCATTGCAACCTCCTATACCAAGAAGCTTGGAGTTCAAGGTTTCTATGACACCTTGATAGACTACACACAGAACATGTCAATTTACCCAGACAACTGGGTAATGATAGAGACGTTCCTGTGTGGGATACTCAATGCAATGAGAGAATCTCTCATCTGCGACAATGGACTCTTGCCCAAAGTCAATACAGTGGAGGAATTTGTAGCACATGCATTGTGCTACATGCAAGCCCACAAGATTGCAAAACACTTTGAGCTGCATTGCTCAAAGACATGCCCAACAAAAAAACCAGAATCCCAGAAGGTAGGCACCTTCTGGGCATGTCAAAAGGACATGATCGGAAATACAAACCCTTGGTTTGTGGTCAGGTCAGCACCAAGCCAGGAGTAACGCTTCCAGAGTGACCGCCCATTAGATAGACGGGACTGGCCGGTGCAGGACCCCCAGCAAGGGCCACACCAAGATAGTGATTGTGCAAAGCAGGCTGCTAACATTATCAAGATGTCAAATGGGCCTCCAAGAGTGGAAGTAGGTTGCCTCTTTGCAGCAAACACATGCTTTAAGTGTGGATACCCTGGACATTACACTAACAAATGCCCAGGTGGTGGTGGAAGGCCAATGGCCAAGTGGCACGCATATGTACGTGCTGCACACACAGCTATTCCTGATGAGGAAGGGGTACACTCAGGTAACAAACCTGATGTTGAGGATGATGAGATGGAGAACCTCAACAACAAAGAGCAAGAGGCTGGGAATGCCTCTGAACCAGAAGAATTGTTGGACAATGAGTACGTCAAGGTTGATGTATACAACAATGACTACTATGCCTAGAAGTTGGATTCAGAGTTCATGGGAGCTCTGACAAACTACCTGGCAAGCCCACTCAATTGACCAATTGGGGCAGCCAATGTGAAGGTGTACAAGGTGCACCTTTTCAAGGCGCTGGAGAAGTTGGCAAGGCCAGCGCTGAAGCACAAGGACAAAGAGTGCCTCACATCATATGTTGAAGTCAATGGCCACAAGGCATGGACCTTGTGGGACTCACAACTGGGGTGACACCTCAGTTCTGTCAAGTGCATGACATATATGTAAGACTTGTCCTTCAGCTAGGCATTGTGGGCAGCCAAGCTGCAGTCCAGTTTGGTACCCAGGCAACCATTGCCTGTGCAAGATTGAAGTCCAAGGAGTACTTGGACGTAGCAAACTTTGATTGCTACAACTTGATTATAAGTACGCCTTATATGCAGAAGCATAATGTTCTTCTTAATTTCAAAAAAAATGAGATTGTGGTGGATGACAATGCCATCCCCGCCATACAAGTGACCATGGATAATGGCAATGGACAACTCCATCAACATTGTGCCTTGAAGAAGAAGCTGCTAGTCAGATGGAACTGACTAGATGGTGGCAGAAAAGTACCCACCATAGAAGATGGAGAGGACAAGGAGCAACCTTGTGTGAGCTTGCCAGTGGATAGTCCAGCACTGATGGTGCTGGAAAGTGAGGCTTTAGAGTACGAGCATACTCAGAAGAGGGGGGAAGGCCCTAAGAAGAAGCATAGAAAGTCTGAGGATAAAAGGCCTCAGCGCACGTTGAGCATGGAATGCCAGCCGACGTCATCAAAAATCAAGGTCAAGGACCTTGTGTCAAATGATGAGCAGGAGAAGGAGATGTCCTCCACATGCACAAATAGGTTGATCTGAGATCAACCTGTACCTCATCCCATGTTTGAGTAGGCATTCAATCCACAAATGCCTACCAAGTGGAATGAACTTGTAGTGTTGATGTACACATGGAATGGACCACGCTGGACACCAAGAGAAGAATTGTATTGTCAAGCTCATGATGACAAGATCTTGCTGCCAAGCAAGATATTCTTTGATGGACTCTCCATGACATCACAAAGAAGCAAAGAAAGTGTGCCCGTGCGACTATGCACACCAAATAAGAGCAAACTGAGGATTACCGTCCTCAGAGAAAAGTATGCTTGCCTGGTGGCACAAGCAAAGGTAACCATGCGCCCATGCAGAAGCACAGACTAGAGAGGCAAAGGTAAAACCGTTGATTTTACGGAGGAGGATATCCCAAGTCTGCAGCTACAATAGCAGCAGGAATTTATGGATATCTTGAATGGAACCAAGGAGGAACTACCTCCTTGGCATGAGGTGAATCACAAAATTAACCTTATTGACAAGAATAAGGTTTATAAGTATCATCTGCCATGATGCCTGATAGCGCTGCAACAGCAGCTCTAAGACAAGACCAATCGGTACTTACAAGCTCAGTGGTGGGAAGCAAGACCAGCCTCCCAAGCTGCACCATTGTTGTGCATCCCAAAGAAGGATGGTACCTTGAGGACTGTGTTGGATGCACACCAACGCAATGACAATACAGTGAAGGATGTGACTCCACTTCCAGATCAGGAAGTGATTCAAGAAGATGTGGCACAAGCAAAGTTCAGGTCAAAAATTGACCTGACAAATGCATACAAACAAGTGAGAATTTGCTTGTCTGAGATACCAAAGACAGTGTTCTTGTCCATCACAGGAACATATATCAGTAACATCATGCAGATAGGAGACTGCAATGCTCCTGCGATGTTCTAGAGGTTGATGACTTCTATCTTTTGAGATGTAATTGGAAGATATGTCCACATATATTTGGATGATATTCCAATTCCATTGAGGAACACAAAGAGCATCTTTGTGTCATATTTGAATGATTGAGGTCCAACTTACTGTACTTCAAATGGAAGAAATATAGATTGTCTTGGACACAAGATTAATAGTCAGGGTATTTACTCTGACCAGGATAAGATTGACCACATACATGAATGGCATGTGCCATGGACCTATAACAATGTTCAACAGTTCATTGGACTGGTGAATTATATCAGCAATTGCTTGCTCAATATAACAGCGTATACTGGACCATTAATGTCCATTACCCAGAACAGGGCTCCATTTATCTGGAGACCCATACACCAGTGGTGCTTTGAGATGATCAAACAGATCTGCTCAAAGACGCCAGTGATTTGGCCCATAGATTCTAGGTGTGATGAGCCAATTTGGCTCATCTGTGATGCATCAAAGACTGGAGTAGGTGCAATGTATAGCCAAGGAAGTTCCTGACAGAATTGCAGACCCACTGGCTTCATGTCAAGGAAATTCACCTCGGCACAGCAGAACTACGCCGTCCACAAGCTAGAGACACTGGCAATACTTGAGGCACTCCTCAAGTGGGAAGATAAGTTGATGGGATACAAGATCCACATCATAACCAACCATAAAGCGCTTGAGTTCTTCAAGACCCAAGCAACCTTGTCTCCCTGGCAACGTTGGTGGATTGATTACATGTCACAATATAACTTTGACATCATGTATGTCAAAGGTGAACTGAATAAAGTTGCTGACTGTCTCTTGAGGTATTTTGAGAGCAATAAAGTCGGTGAACATTATGACATGCACAAATATGTCAATGCAGACATTTGCATTGATCCACAGAGCAATGATCTACCATATCATTGCTACAAGGAGGTCAAGGAGCATGTGGTAGAGCTTTGGGCCATGCAAGCAAACAAACTTTGGCGAAGTCAATGCTTGCAAAAACGGCATGAAGCCCGAGACATTGAAGCTGAGCAACTGAAGCAGGCTCAGCCCAAGAAGATGGAAACGTCAAAGTCTAACGTGGAAACCGGTGGTCTTGGACCATCTGACCAAGACATTACACTTGCCAATGTGTTGATGCCAGCGGGAGAGTATACTGACTCTTCTGTACTTTAGGACAATGAGTTCCTACATGCTGTACATAGGAAATACCACCAGGACTCATTCTTTGCTAAGATTCAGCAAAATACAGCAGCTCACCCATGATTTAGCATGGGGATGAGGATGGACTGATCCATATCTTGAATGTTTGAGGATGTAGAGTGGTATGCTTACCATGCGACCAAACTCTCATTACACAGATTGTGATGCAAGCTCACAAGAGTGTTGGTCACTTTGGTACCAACAAGACTCTAGAATACCTGAGGCAGTGGTATTGGTGGCCTCAGATGCAGTTGGAAGTAACAAAGTTCTGTCAGACCTGTGAGGCCTGCCAGCGTTGATGACGTCCAAAAGTCGCTAAGCACTGTCCTAGTAGATGGTAAACTTAGCGCCTCACAAATGAGTAGCGTCGGATGGTCACTAGTGTTTTGAGAGAGTCCTGGGCAGGGTCCCAGAAGCCTAGTCTGTTTAGTGTGAGTTGAACTTAGAGAAATAAACCGGTTGCTTAGCAATCTAAGCCAAAAGCCAGCAAGGCGCTAGGGTGCTAGAAGTCGACAAGGACTCTAACAACATAAACATTGGCAATAATGTGCCCGTATGGCACTGTAATACAAAAGTCAGTAGTCAAAGCTGGCGAAGTGAAGTCAGCAAGACTGATTTACTTAGCGACTCTGAGGACTTAGAATGCGCTGAAATGAGATCTGAACTGTGAGGCATACGATTCAATGATGGCTAAGACAAGATATGTACAATATTTATAGGTGCTAGGCTGCCATGGTAATTAAACTAAAAAGTCGCTAATTAATCAATCACAAAAAAATGGAGACAAGTACAATGGAATATGAAAGTTGCTAAGCAACGGCGTCTGTCAAGTTGGCAAGCTTTAACTTAACATCCTAGCAGTGAAAGAGGCCAAATGCACAGGGACTGTCGCTAAGGCCTGACACCATCAAGGGGGCCTGCCATCGCTAAAGGCTCTGGCGTCAGTTATCACTGATTGGGGACTTGAAGGGGGTCGGGCTGGAGTCAGGTGAGTAGCAAGTGATTGTCAAGTCATGTGGTCACTAAGTCCCATGATCCTGTGCTTTGCGTCCTGTAGCCTGAGTTCAATCTCTGCTAGCTGCAAAACATAAGTCGCTAAAAATAGTGCTGGTGCGCTGAGCCCTGCCAGAGTCTTATCAGCATTTGAAGACGAGCAACCAGAAACCTGCAGGGAAGCTACATTCCTTGCTGTCCCAACAAAACCTTAGGACTTGATTGGAATGAACTTTGTTAGTCCATTCCCTGAATCCAAAGATTACAACTACCTTTGGGTGGTAATCTGTCGCATGACTAGTATAGTGCATCTGATACCAGTGCACATGACCGTTATCGTGTCAGAGTTATTGTGGATATACTTATGAGAGATTGTAAGGCTGCACAGCCTTCTGTCAGGTTCTGCTGACCACAGGGGCTCAGTCTACTGGGCAAGACCCTTATGAGAAGACACAATAGCTCTGGTGTACAATTCCAGGACCTACAAGGGCTCCAGGGGCAAAACACTATGCTCTGAGATAGGCGCAAGCGTTTAAAGGATCTCTGGGGCAAACCACAAGACAGGAGGCGAGTGCGTGTGAGTTTCAGATAAGTCCGGGGAAGCAAAGTCAATTAAAGGAAGTGAGGCAAGGAAGGTTATGGGCTCTACAATTCAAGCCAAGCAGGCAAGGCAAGATTAGATAGAGTTGGACCAGGACTTAGAGAGACACAGAGAAATAGATCCAGAGTGTTGCTAGAAACAAGGCTGGGATTAGAGAAGAGTCAAAATCTGTAATGGAGAAAGGAAACACAAGTCGGGACTAAACTGAGAAAGAGTCAAGAGAGAGAAAGGGAGAGAGAAAAGTACGAGGTGAGAGATTTGAGATGAATACAAGACACAAGACAAGACAGAGTTAAAAAATGGGCACAATACAAGACAGAGTTACAAAGAACAAGCAGAATAGATTGAGAGACACAAAACAAAACACTGGGCAACAATACGGTGGAGTTATGCAAATATCAAGACTACCAACTAAGTTCCTATTCTACCAGTTAAGTACTCCTACGGCTATGTCCTGGACCAATCCTTCAATCTCCAGGTCTGAGTGCAGCTCTGGGACTCTATACAAGTTGGTGGGTGTTGGTTCCAATCAAGTAGAGTGGCAGGTGTTGGTGGCAATCAGGTGGCGGCGGCATCAGGGGCTTCCAGGGGCGGTGATGTGCAAAGAGGACAACATGATGGCCAGGTGATGCACATGATGGCATGATTGCTGGAGGGGGCTAGCGATGTCCAAGAAGAGTTGGTAATGTCTGGAGGGTTTGCATGACTTCTTAGGAGCACTCTGATGGCTGGAGTGATTGACAGTGGCGTTAGTGATGGGCATGGAAGTGAGATCATTGGCAGGGTCAGTCTGGAATTGTGGGGCTGGTGGGATAGTTGTTCTTTGGGACCTCTGGGGGTGGCAGCGAGGTTTGGAGCTGGCTGCAGGGTTAGCAGGTCGTAACACCTTCCAAGTTCCATCGTGAGTGATAGAGATGCAAAGTTCACATCTCATTGGTGGCAAGAGCTTCACAAGCTCCTGGGAGCTAAGCTACTCATGTCAACTTTGTTTCATCTGCAGATGAATGGACAGACAGAGCACGCAAATCAAAGTATTGCACAGATTTTCCTTATGATGGTCTGATCAGACCAACATGATTGGGTAGATAAGATCCCTTTGACTGAGTTTGCGATCAACACAAGTGTGTCAGAGATGACTAAATATGCACCATTTGAGCTCAATGGAGGCTACATGCCCTCCATGTTATGGGAGCTCAGAGGGGACAATGTCATTTACAAAGGAGTGAAAGACTTTGCACAAAAAGCATTGGAGAATTTGGTCAATGTGCATGACACAATTATTGCAGCGTGTGTTGTTCAGGAATGACATGCAAATGATTGGCATAGTAATGAGCCTGAACTAAGGCCTGGCATGTTAGTATATTTGTCCAAGGAGAATCTTAACCTCCCAAAAGGAAGGACAAGGAAGTTGTGTCCAAAGTATATTAGACCGTACAAAATCTTGGTTGCAGAACCAAATACATCAAACTATGTACTAGAGCTGCCTGCAGCTCTGCTAGCTAGGCGTATTGTACCCAAGTTCCATGTATCATTGCTCAGACAATACAACACAAATGACAATGCAATGTTTCCTAATTGGGTGACACCTGAGACCTATGACTTTGGAGCCATTGACGAGCAAGAGTGGTTCATCAAAGATATCCTGGGCCATCAATGGAGCAATGGAATGCATCTCAAATTCAAGGTGTGATGGAGTGCTGGTGATGCAACATGGGAGCCATATCAGACCTGTTCAAAGCTAGCAGCTTTGGATTGGTACTTAGAGCTGCAAGGCATCAAATGCCCAAGTCAGCTTGCTAAGCACCCACGTGCTTAGATTGAGTAAGCCAGATTTGATTACAATCAGATCTATTATCTTATTGTGTTATAAGATGCCTATTGGATCAATCTTGATCTGTACAGATAAGATGGATAAGATGTGCCATCTGATCAGATAGTACAGATCAGGAGAAGCGGATCTTTTGATTGGATCAGGTTATGTACTCTGATGAGTAAGGATTTTTTTCTTTCTCTCACCAACAACCAAAAGGTCTTTGCAAAATGTCATACCTGTCTCAATATACAACGCTTCAGCAGCATCCTCAGAATCTGCAGGGTTCTGGAGGAGGGGGAGAGCCGCCCCCGCAGCAACAAGAACAACAGCCATCAATGATGATGCCAAGTGTGGCGTCATTCCCGATGATGTCCCAGTTTGGGCAGCCTCCTGCTCAATTTGGACATCAACAATTTTATCCACAATTCATGCCGATGTCCTATTTCCCAGGACCAACTGGTCCTGGGCAGCAACTGCAGATGCCACAGGTGATGTAGGGGATGCCAATGCCATTTCCAATGGCGCAGTCCCAGAGTGCAAGTATAATACCTCTGGATGATCAGGTACTAACCATGCCACAGGTAGCACCAATGAAAGTCAATAAGAAATTGTTGTGAACTGTTCAACCCCAAGTCAAGGTAGCCAAATCTTGATGCCAACAAGAATGCACACCGCCTCCGCAAGAGGCTTACAGGAGAGACTGGAGGCAATTGCCTCCAAGAAGTCACACTGCATGCGGAGGAGCACCGTGCAAATTTATAGGGCACAGGCAGAACAAGCCTGCATTGCAAGGACCGGTGCAAGGTCTACCCAGACCTTGGATGCCTCCTTGTCAGTGCTCCCCCTTGCCAACACATGTGCTGTCTCTGCAGCGCATCTCATATTCAGAGAAGGGCAAGGGCAAGAAGGTAGCAACACTTCTGGAGTTCCTTGAACCTCAAGTTGAAGCAGTTTGGAGATGATTGGTGTCTGCTGGCCAGAGAGTGCTGCCGGAATTTTCATTTCTCAGAGATCCCATTGCCCAGGTAGTCATCACTGGGCTGCTTGATGAAATTGTTATGCTGCAACAGTGTAACAAGAATACAATAAAGACATTCACAAACGCCATGAAGAGGCGTCCGTCGCCGTTGGAAGAGACAACTGAGGCAAAACGCCTCAAAGCCACAGACATGGCCCGCAACAAAGGGCAGTGCAAAGCAGGAGTCAAGGTGCAGAAGGCACCTTGAGGGCAGAAGGAAGCAGGGGAAATCTCTCCAATGCCATCCGAGCTACACAAGGAGCTCATGGTCGTAGATGCCAGTTTACAAGGACTTTCCTTGTCAACACATGCTCCTGCCCATTCATCAGGGCCCACGAAGCCTGCAGATGAGGTGGTGTTGACAGCAGTTGTGTTTGCACTTGAAGTTCTGGTGGGAGCTGACAGCTCCACAATGTACTTTCTTCCAGCAGTGGAATTCAAGGCACCACTGGACTCATACATACCAGAGTCTGTGAAGAAGAACCCCTGGTCTGAGAACAAGGTAGAGGGCTGGCTACCAACATTGGCCTCACTCAGGCTGCAAGAGCCAAGCAATGATAGTGATTATGAGGTGGAGCAGCCAGCAGATACTCTGTCAGAAGGAGAGATGCCCGCCAACTGCAGACAGCAGTTGGCAAAGAACAAGAAGATTGCCGCTCACACCAAGCACGAGGCTGCATGGCAGACAAAAGCAAATAAGGATCGTGCAGAGCAAGCACCAGGAGAATTCCCAATGGTCTAGGAGTCTTCATAGAAGGACGAAACGTCGAGCATTCCAATTGGTTCTTTGGTGGTGCATTGGATCACCATTTCTACTACTCCTGGCTGTCCAACACTCTGTTTGTTGGAGATGAAGCCATGACTGCCATGTATCACGAGGCGGAGACCAACAAAATGTACCACATTACCAATTTGGAAATTGGTAAGGTTGTACCTTGGGGATTCTCTATGGATCTCCAGCAGTTGCAAAAGCTCTATGAGCTTTTGCAGAACAAGTTCAAGTTGATCTCCACTTGCACGGAGGCCTATTACCTGATGCACAAATTTCAGCGCATCAGCTACAACTTTGATGTTTCCCTTTGTGACCATACTATGGCTCTGGTATGCACCCCAGAGTACAATTACATCACGCTTCCCCTCAATCTCTCCTCCCACCACATGAACCTGGTGGTCATGCCGACCCCCAAAGGTTACTT
>QLOM01000155.1:0-18656 GCA_003313785.1 Termitomyces sp. MG148
TTATTATTTAATATAATAATTATTACTACTTTTGAGGAGGCTGTAGAGCAAGGCTCTATGGCTATAAGTCCATTACACGCTGCTAACAGAGAGGGGGCATTCCTGGCCTCTGGAGTCAGCGCCACTGAAATGGCTAGTTGCTGAGGCATCGTGCTCCAGGCTCCCATCCATGTTGGGTAATAGGGCATCATCCCTGGTGGTGCCATGGATGGGTACACCATTGGGGCCGCATAAGCAGGTAGGAGCAGGGGCCCCATTATTCCATAAACCATCTCTAGAGATTGCCTCCAAGCATGGGATGGTGTTCTAAGCACCATCTCTTGGGGTTGCCCCTGGTTCAATAATTCTTGTGAGCCAACTTAGTCCCCAGGTCCTGCTACCTGCTGAGGTGGGAATCCACCTCCTAGGGGTGGTTGCATTGGATAGCCACCTTCCACTGCCTGTGGGGAGTATCCAATAGCTGCTGCCTAATACTGCAGCAGGTACTTTGCCACCATATATTGTTGTTGTGGGTAACCCACATTTTGTGCTGACTGGCCCCATTGAGGGGCCTTTTTTGATACTGATTATGTGGAGTTCCCCCTAGTCCCCCCCTTCTGTTGTTGGTATGGATGACACCTGGGAGTAGGTGTACTGCTGCTGATTCTTCTCCCCCTGCTGCTGCTGCTCATGTTCCATAGGTGCACTGTTTATAGTGGTGAAAAAAATTCAAGATGCAAGTCACAGCCACCTGCTGACAAACCCAGCACAGCCACAATTGATTCTCTGATCAATCAGATGCTTGGGCGCTTACCAAACTGACTTGGGTGCTTAGCCCCATTGAGCTCTAAGTAGCAGTCCAGTGCCACTAGCTTGTCACAGTAGTCATAGAGCTCCCACATCATGTCCCTCAGGGACCAAACTCATGCATATTCCACTCAGTTCATTGGTCTCCAATGATACTCTCAATGAACCATTTGTCGTTGTCCCTGGCACCAAAATCATAGGGATCTGGCATTGCCCTATTTGGAAAAAACACGTCATCTGATGCCACATATGGTTGCAATAGCAACACATGAAATTTCAAAACAATATGACGTTCCTAAAGCACCATTGGTAGCTCCAACACATAGTTGGACATGTGTGGTTCCATGCTCAGGACATGATACGGTCCAACCCACTTTGGGCACCCGTTCCTTTGGCAGTCTGAGGTTATGCATTGACAAATACACCAATGCTCCAGCAATTATTCAATAGATGGGTTATCCTGTTGACGCGCATTTGCATCCTTTGCCTAGAACACATGCACCTCAATATTCACATTGTGAGCTCTGGCTATGTTCATCAGAGTCCATCTGGCAAACTCCTCCACTCCCCTATGCACCACTGCATCCATGCTGTAGTACTTGGTTAGAGTATTACAGATAGTTCTAGGGCTTTCTTGAAGTCTTAGAAAGTTACTGCAAATCCACACTGTTGCTTGATGATAAACTTGGTGTTTTGAGGGTTACTTTTCAAAATATATAATACTTTGAAAGGTAGAGGTTCTCAATAAACTCCAGCCTAAGTGATTCACTCCCTGGGAACCACCAAGCCTTTGCCTATCAATAGCCTCTGAGGTTTTTAACAAACTCTAGCCTAAGTAATTCACTCCCTGGAAACCACTGAGCCTTTGCCTATTAATTGCCTCCTTATTCTCTAATTTACCTAGCCTATTTATACTTTTTCCTACAGTGCACAGACCACCCCTACACATGACCTTTTATTCTAGACTTTTCCAGCCTCTCTGACATAACTGCTATTCCAATTTCCCTTTTTGGCCATTGTCTTGGTGCCACCAGTCAGTTCCGGAATTCATCATTCTTCTTTGCTGTTTTTAGCTTTTCTTTCCCCATTTGACTCTGCTCCATTTGCTCTTGCTCCTTTTTGCTCTTGCCCCTTTTGTTCCTGCCCCTTTTGTCTGGCTTCCATTCATAAATATTCTTTTTCCCCTTTTATCCCTTTCCTGCATTCCATGCTTCTTTCTTCTTCCTCCATTTAGCTATGCCCAATCGGGTAGTGGTAGATCTGCTTCTTTGATCCAGATCATCACAATCTGATCCCAATTTTGATGCCTCTGCCAGCCCCCATGCTTCCCCTCCCCATTACAGTGACTAACTATCATTGATTTGATGACTCTGAGCTGATCCCTTGTCCTTCTGCTGTACTTCCTGTGTATTTATTGGAGTGTTTTTGGGAATATACTTTTGTAGAGACTGCTACCAGGAGGCTTACAGTTTTCAGCCTGTATATTTAATGTTTATTTTGACTTCTGGTGCATGTTCTGTCTCTGAATGCTGTACAGCATCATATCAGTGCATATCTCACGCATTGTTGAGAGCATATACCCTCCATTCAGCTCAAACAGAGCATACCCTGTTGTCTCTGATATGCTTGTATTAATGGTGAATTCAGTGAGCAGACACCACTCCACCCAGTCATGCTGGTCAGGGCATACCACAGCCCTCAGTATCTGACCAATACTGCAATTAGCTCGCTTAGTCTAACCGTCTGTCTGCAAATGGAAGGATGTAGACATCAGGAGCTTTGCTCCTAGTAATTTGTGAAGGTCTCTCCACTACTGGGACATGAACTTCGAGTCCCTATCACTAACAATAGTGCTTGGTAGTCCATGTAGTTGCACAATCTCATGGAAGTATACTCATGACAGCTCTTTTGCTGTCATGGTAGTGCGCACCGGTTCTAAGTGCACCATGCTGGTCATCTGGTATATGACAACCTATAAATAGTCAAATCCCTTGGATTTGGAGAAGGGACTGACAAAGTCCATCCTGATCGAATCCCAGAGTTTGACAGGGACTGGCAGCTGGTGTAGTTTACCAGCAAGCAGCTTGTTGAGCAACTTTGCTCTCTGGCATGCCTCACATGTCACGCAAAATTTAGCGACATCCTGGCCCATACACAGCCACCAGTACCACTGCTGCATATATCCCAAGGTTTGGGTTACTCCAAAGTGACCAACTACCACATGGGCCTGGTCCATTATGCAAGTTATCAACTTGCAGTCCCGTGGAATACACGTTATTTGTACTCCCTGACAATTGCTTGTCACTACCAAGCTTTGACGCTTGTGCTGGAACCAGGGGTGATTTCCTGGGTTTGCCAATATTTTGGCAAACATGGGATCGCCGGCATACCCTTCCACTACTCTCTGATGGAACTCGTCAGATCCTAAGGTGGCAGGCTCCACGTTGGGGATCCCAGCCTCCAGTGCCTGAGCCAGAGTCATATCTGGCTCTGAATAACTGAGTTCCAGATCAGCGGGGCATGCAGGCTGCTTAAGCAGTTCTGCCTCAAGGTCTTGATCCTTGTGTTGTTCATGGAGACAACTACTGCATCTACACTCCTTGTCCCACATAGCCCTCACCTCAAGGACATGCTCCTTGACCTTATGAAGGAGAAGATCTTCCCCTTCAGGATCTATACAGCAATCTGCCTGCACATACTCATGAAGTTCATGCATCTCATCCACACGGTTGCTCTCAAAGTAGCATGACAGACAGTCAGCGACTTTGTTTAGCTTGCCTTTGACATTGATGATGTCAAACTGGTACTGTAGTCAATCCACCGCCGGTGTTGTGGCAACAAGATCACCTGAGTTTTGAAGAACTCAAGTGCCTTGTGATGAGTGATGATATGGATGGAATACCCCATCAGTTTGTCTTCCCACTTGAGTAATGCCTCAAGTATTGTGAGAGTCTCTAGCTTGTGGACAGCGTAATTCTGCTGTGTCATAAACTTTTTTGACATAAATCCAGTGGGCCAGCACATTTGCCAGCTACTTCCCTGGCCATACATGGCTCTTAGACACGTCACAAATGAGCCAGATTGGCTCATCATGCCAAGGGTCAATGGGTCAGATCACCAGCGTCTTGGAGCATATCCATTTCACTATCTCAAAGCATTGCTGGTGAATGAGTCTTCAGCTGAATGGAGAGCCATTTTGGGTCATCAGCATTAGAGGCCCTGTGTAGGCCATTACATCAGGCAAAAAACTTAATATATAATTAACAAGGCCTACAAACCTCTGGATATTGTTGTATTTATATGGTGTGTGCCACTCTCAAATACAATCAAGCTTATTCTGATCTGGGTGAATGCCCTTTTTGTCTATGACGTGTCCCAAAAAGTCTATGCTTTCTGCATAGAGTTTGTATTTCTTCCACTTCAAGTATAACTTGAATTTCCATAGTTGTTTGAACATGACTTTGAAGTGCTGCTCATGCTCCTCAATCTCTGAAAAGAAATATATCATCTAAGTAGACATGCATAAAGCATCCAATGACATTGTGGAATATAGAGGTCATCAACCTCCTGGAACATTGCTGGGGCATTATAATCCCCAATCTGCATGATGTTGGTTGTGAACATATGCATAATAGACGCAAAGACCATCTTTGGTACGTCCTCAGGGCAGATACGCACTTGCTCATATGTGTCTGTCACATCAATCTTTGAGCAATATTTTGCTTGGGCCACATCTTCCTAGATAACTTCCTGGTCTGGTAAAGGAGTAACATCCTTGATTGTATTGTTGTTGCACTGACGTGCATCTAGGGCCGTTCAAAGGGATCCATCCTTCTTTGGAATGCATAGCAGTGGCACAGCCTGTGCAGTAGTACAGGGAGTCCACCACTGCATGTTCAAATAGCAGTTAGTCTTGTTCTGCAGCTGCTCCTATAATGCGCATGAACAGCGCGGCCAGTGGTACTTGTACTGTTTATGTTTGTCTATGAGATTAATCTCATAGTTGACTTCTCTCCATGGAGGAAGCTCCTCCTTTGTACCATTCACTATATCCACAAACTCCTCCTGCCACTGTTGCTGGAGGCGTGAAATATCATCTTCATGAAGGCTGTTAGCCTTCTGCTTGCCTTTATCACAAATGGGTGGCAACACCTTTACGGTATCACCAGAGGGGCGTGTTGGCACCTTAAACTGGTTGCAAACAGCAATAACCTGTTCTACACTATCATCTGGCACATGCAGCTGATATGGTGGGTGCATTTGGTCAAGCTGTGAGGGTTTTGCTCTCTTGCTGCACTGTGTATGTGTGCAATACCTCTGCTGAGTGCAGATGATGAAATCCACTATCCTCTCAACGCATTCAATGCATATTTCATGCAATAGTGGTTGCCACCACTTCATTCTACTTCCATGGCATATGTGGGTCAAAGGCCCAATCATATTCAGGCAACAGGATTGGTTGATCCCATAACAATCTTGTGTCCAAGATATCTGAGGCTACTGGTACTGTATTGTACCATTGCTCAATTTCCTACAGTACTCAGCTGTAATGCCAAGAGTGTATCCAACTCTTGTACAGATATTCCATACACATGTGCAAACTGGGGCATAATACCCAACATGGTACTACCCAAGTCCCATAATGTCCATGCCTTGTGGCCATTTACATCCACGTAAGTCACAAGGCATTCCTTGTCTGACCAATTCACACTCAGTTGCTGCAGCTTTCTTTCTGACTTTTGAAGAGTTACTCTCTTCATTTGGACTACTGCATCTGGCCATGGTGCATGATACACTGGCCAATTCATCATGGCCACCAAGCACTCTGAGTTGCTGTCATGACTGTAGTAGTCATTGTTGTAGATGTCAACAGTAACATAGTCTTCTCCTTCCACAACCACCCCTTCAGTGTAAGGGCAACCTCCGGAGGTTGCGGCTAAGTCATACAACTGGCAGAGGAAAATCCAAAGTTTATTAGAACAGTACAGTATGACAGGAAATATAACTAATCACCTGGCAGAGGGAAATCTGAAGTGAACAAGTCTAAGGATTCCTCTGCCGTGGCACGGCGCATCAGCGTGGGTAGCAGAGGCATGGGAATGACTATGCAGTACTTTCCAGAAGGCATGGGAGCATCTCAGAGATCTCTGGAAACCTCTGGAGAACTTTGGGGTTCCAAAAAAGGAAGTTCCAGAAATGGAAGTCCCCTGACATTTGGGTTCATTACCTGGCACTTCAGTGCCACTGTCCCCCTCTTTGGGATTGGGCTCACTACCCAATTCAGCGGATATGTTTCCGCTGCTCCCATTAGGTGCAGCGGTATGTACTGCGCACAGATGCACTTTCGGTGTGAAGCTTTTCTGTGGTATGGTAGGCTTGGTGGGGCAAGCATTGGTGTAGTGCTCCGGTTGGCCACAGCTATAGCACATTCCTGGTGGGGCTGTGGCTGGGCCTTGTCCACCAATCTTTTTGTCTCTTTGGGTGAATGATTGCCTTCAGGTACTTGATTTAGTCAAGGGCAACTGTGCCCTTGCTCTCCTGCTTGCAGGCGGCGCACCACAAACTGTGGATGCTGATCCTTGTCTAAGTCTGAGTTCTTGGCCAAGAACGTGCCAATACACTGCGCACGTGGTGGAGCGCTTCCAGGTATGGGGTGACAATTTGCCCCTCAGTGGCTACTATGCTGCTTGTAGTGGTTTGCAGTCTTGAGGGACTGCTCATATCAAATGGCATACACCACAAACTCCTCTACGTCATTCACCTCTGGGGATAGTCCGTCTTCCCTAATCAAGTAGCAGCAAATATCCACAGGAATTTCATTGAGGAAAGTCTTGAGCATGGTGTACCCATCCAGGTATATGGCCATATTTTGAGCATGGTTGTTAAGGGTGTCATAGAACCCTTGTACACCAAGTTTCTTGGTATATTGCATTGCCTAGAAGTCCTGTTGAGCGTCCTGCAGCATCGAGGGGTGTACAAACCAATCATAGAGCCCGTTAGTACCCCCTTGAATGTCCAGTCATACTGGGCATGGTTTATGTGCAAGACTGCACATCTGAACTAGCTTTTGGCTTTACCAGCCAAGAACTCTGGTAGAACAAAGATTTGTTCTCAATCAATATGGTCTCTGCCATAAAGGCACATTGCCAAGTGATAGCACATGTCCATTGCCCAGTCCTGCAGTTTGCTGAACTTGGATGCTCCAGAGTATACCTGGATGTGGCAACTATCCACCTTTTGGAGCTTTACACCGTCAAGTAGGCAAAGGTTCACTCCAAGAGCATCATTAACTACTCAATGAAGATGGTCATGCATTGTTTTGTGATGCATTTGTATAGCCTTCCACTACCCCACGTGTTGCAAAATCTACGGCATGAGAGAGAGATTTCCCTCTAGGTACCATGGCCAATTGCTGAGCTTCCTGACCTGGCGGGGTGTCATTTCCACCACCTTGGGCTGTTAGATCAGGGCAGTTGCCATGACGTTGCTCATAGTGCCTCCTGGCACTAGCCTGATTGAGTACATCTCCACGAGTCTGATCACGTTGCGTAGCAAGATCTGGAGAAGTATAATTCTCCTGAGAGTTGGTCGTGAATTGTTGACGCATTTTGTCAATGGGTTTTGTACCATTGAATATGATTCCCTGGTCATCAATCAGGGATGCTCCTTGTTGCTTGAGGTCACTGTTCCTCATGCACTCTCTGCCATGGGCACCTGAGGCATTGGTGTTGCCTCACTCTCCTACGAGAGTCCTGCTATGCTTCCTAGACCTATGCAGTCTGTTGGTCCATTTTGGCTGACCAAATGAGGTGGGGCCTCCCATAGCCCCTGCACAAATGGAGTGCAGAATGTACTCACTTGTTCTGACTGGGGCATGGCTTGCACCTGGGTCAGAGCGTCCACCAGCTCCGCACCTACATCTTGGTTGTGGCATGCCAAGCACTCATCAGACATCTGACTCCAAAGGGTCAATACCCCTGATGATCTTGCTGCTTTATGCTGCAGATACAACTGCAGTTCCATGAGCAGAACATGGAAAATTAAATCAGTATATTGTGTACTGAATAGTGCTACAATATGCAATGACACATACCCCTCAAGTTGAGCCTGGGTAGCATACTTCACCACCTCTGGGTTGCAAGTCCCAGAACACATGCATACAAATGGTGTATGCAGTCTTTAACCGCTGTTCTTCCTGTGCTGCCTTATTGTTAGTGGAGGAATCAGATTCTCCACTGACTTGGTCCTCAGGGTTCTTGAACCCTGCACCGTGTTGTTGCAACAGAGGAATATCCTCTGTTACCACCTCTTGGTCCTCGTCAGCATTGAGATCTTTGGGCAACTCCTCAATACAGGCTTCCAATACCCATGTACAGGATGTGCGTTCAGCTAATCTGCCCATGCTCTTGCAAGTTGTGGGCAATCTCTCGCTTACCTGCCTGTCATCGGATTCCACTGCTGCTGACTACTCCATAGAGTTGGCTCTCCAAATCTGATTCCAGAGCACCACCTGATCTGTGGCCTGCCCTTTCAGTCCTTTCTCCTGGTCTTTTGTTGGGTCATTCAACGACTCCTGGGCTGTTTGCCCACCACCTGTAGTGGTCGTAGGAATAGAGTTGCTCATTTGGTATCCCCTATCTAAAATTTGCATGGTGTGGCTGTGTGCAAAGCTCGAGAAGCTGATTGAGTTCAGTCAGATATTTCAACTGTCCAGTATTGGTGGTTAGGCAATAGATCCTAGCTGGAAGATTCAAAAAAATATAACAGAAGTTACTAGTTGTGAAGCTTACAGTTCACACCACACAGAATCAGACCAGTCTGGTCTATTGACTATGTAGTATAAACAAAAAGTAAGCTGATTATATCAGCTGTACTGTACATAATTTGTATAGTAATAATATAAATAGTAATATTAAAAATAATAATAATAAAAGGAGGCGCTCAAGGCGCCACTCTGCTACAAACTGGTAAAGCTTACTTGGAGGCAGAACGTCTGCACCATCCACCAAATCAATTGCCAGGTTGTAAAGCTGGTGTTGCAGCAGGCACTCCAAGCATGCCTTGTCAAAGAAAGAATTTGTGGTATACCTCTGGGACTATTTCCTCCACTGTTCTCTTGCCACCATCCTCTCTCTTTGCATCCTTCTTTGCTAGCACCTGCAAGACACTACTTGTTGCTGCCATCCTCCCATTTGCTACCAACAGCTGGGGTCCTGCTGCACCCCGGTGTGATTGCATGTCCCACTGCTGCTTCAGAAACACACCACCAACATCAATGCTTGCTTCCTCAGCCTTCTCAATTGCATCATCAATGCAGGCCCTTGCCACTCATACTGCCTCCCTCCACTGTGCATGCCAAAACCTCATCTTTCTTGTCTTGACCAGCTTCAGCTTATAGAACCTCTCCACAGCACCTGCCTTCTGTGCAAACACCCTGCACTCACCACTAATTGACGACTCCATCATACATCTGTCTTGGCAGTAGAACAACTCAAAAAGCACCATTGACCTCTCCTAGTCAATGGAAGAGTTGTGCAACTGCAACCAGTTGATGCCCAGGATGAGGTTATCCTTGCCTATGTCCACGATGTCAAACACCAGTGTCTCCTTGTGATCTCCTAGCACCATCTGCAAGTGCACCTTGTCTGTAATGAGGCCCAAATGGATCTCTGAATCATTTATTGTGCACAGATGCATTGGACACTCCTTGCATATTGTTGGTAGGCCTTGCTCTGAGACAAAGTAAGAGTGCACAAAACAGCTGCTCGCACCAGAGTCAACCATGGCCCTAGTATCAACAATAAGCAGTGTGGCCCCACCAGGCAGTTGAGCACATAGGATAATGGAGAGTTCCAGTGCTGAATAAAGGGATCAAGATATGTTGTAGTACTTGGTTAAAGTATTACTAATAGTTCTGGGGCTTTTCTTGAAGTCTTAGAAAGTTACTTCTAATCCACACTGTTGCTTGACAATAAACTTGATGTATTGAAGAGGGTTACTTCCCAGAATATATATAATATCCTGAAAGGTAGAGGGTTTTCAACAAACTCCAGACTAAGTGATTCACTCCCTGGGAACCACCAAGCCTTTGCCTATCAATTGCCTCTGAGGTTTTCAACAAACTCCAGCCTAAGTGATTCACTCCTTGGGAACCACTGAGCCTTTGCCCATCAATTGCCTGATTATTCTCTAATTTACCTAGCCTATTTATACCTTTCTCCACAGTGCACAGACCACCTTGTCACCTGACTACCAAGCCCATTTGTCAACCCATTATTTGAATTGTTCTTCCTATTTTGGGTGCCATCATTCATCTTCCACCATTCCATTCCTACTTCCACTGATCCTATTTGCTTCCACCCTTCCATTCCTACTTCCACTGATCCTATTTGCTTCCACTATTCCCTTTTTATTGTCTTGGTGCCACCAGTCAGTTCTGCATTCTTCTTTGCTATTCTTAGCTTTTCCTTCCCCATTTGCCTCTGCCCCATTTGCTCCTGCCCCTTTTGTCTGGCTTCCATTCATAAATTTTCTTTTTCCCCTTTTATTCCTTCCCTGCATTCCATGCTTCTTCCTTCTTCCTCCATTTAACCATGCCAAATCAGGTAGTAGTAGATCTGCTTCTTTGATACAGATTATCACAATCTGATCCCAATTTTGCTACCTCTGCCAGCCCTCATGCTTCCCCTCTCCATTACAGTGACTGACTATTATTGACTTGATGACTCTGAGCTGATCTCTTGTTCCTCTGCTGTACTTCCTGTGTATTTATTGGGGTGTTTTTGGGAATATACTTTTGTAGAGACTGCTACCAGAAGGCTTACAGTTTTCAGCCTGTATTTTAAATGTTTATGTTGACTTCTTGTGCATGTTCTGTATCTGGTTGCTGTACAGCATCGTATCAATGTGCAGGTGTATTACTGCCACACGTTAGCTACAGTGCTGGAGCTTCTCAATATTCGCTTCATGTGGTTCATGCAGCATACTCCTATTACTAGGTGTGAATACATGAGACCAATTGGTTGTACTTGTCATAACAACACAAGGCAACCCTACACAAAACCCACTGCTGGCTGCTGCTCCTCCCTCTTTTCCTCAGCCTTATCTGCATCAATCACCTCATGCACTGCTGCCTTCAACAATGCCATCCATGCTGGGCACTCCAATCAGGTGCCTAGTCTTTCCACACTTGAAGCATTTCCTTGCCGTGTTTCTCTGTGCTCAGTCAATGTCCATAGCATCAGGGTCCTTTGATGCTGGAGGGTTGGAGACTTGAGCCACTGCTGGGGTAGGTGCTGTTGCTGTCATAGCTGGGGCCAGGCCCAATGCTTTTGATGAGCCATGCTACTGACCCTTCTTCCATGCAACCATGTCTGCTAGTCTGGTCCCTTGGGAAAACAAAATGTTCCAGGCCTCTTCCGCAGTCGCAAAGTCCATGTTCATCAGTGCCTCCATAGCCATCACACTCAGCCCTTTCCAAAAGCAGTCCTTGATGTACTCACTGTTAGCGTCCGCTGAGCCTAGCTTTCCCTTGAGCTTGAAGAAAGCAGTACAGTACTCCATGATTGATCTCAAGCCCTGTTGCAGTATCCCAAGCTTGTTTAGCATGTCTTGTGCAGAGTCCCTCAAACCAAACATGGCCTTGAAATCAGACAGCCATGCCTCCCAACGGAACCTCTGCAGGTTCATGTCTGGATTGTCCAATCCCATTGTAATGACATGGGACCAGGCAAGAGCTGCCTTGGTCAGGTACGATTGCGCCCATAAAATCTTCTGCCGCTCATCCCAGAATACCTCAAATTCTGCCATAGCCTCAACCTGGCTGATGAACTGATCCACCAATAGTCTTGAAGCACCATTGTATGTCCTAGAGGGATTGATGCTAGGCCTTGGTCCAGGCCCACGCTCAGCCTGTTCCAGGCACATCATGCGGTCTGCTAACGCTTTCAGCCTGCCTTGCACTGTCCACAACTGCGCTCCATCTGCAGAGCATCAAACACCACCTTTGCAATGTGTTTCTCTGGCAGTGTTGTTGTCTCATCCACTTTTTCTGAAGTTGACATTGAGGGTGAAAAAAAAATTTTTCTTTAGTTTGTTTCAAGTGTTAGACTCTTGTCAGTGCTTTGCAACATATCACAATGAGAAGATCTAGAATTGAATCGGGCAAGTAGGAGGGGGTTGCCCGAGGTTAATTCGGACTACGATTAGATCGCCGCCACTGTTCCTTTCTCTCTTCACATTATCACATCATTTTTGTCCATTGTCTAAATCGTATATTACTGCAAGCGCGGCGAAGCGACAACCTTGTCGTCTCACACTGCGCTTGCAGGTAGGTTTCTACTTACTTAATTCCTCCGTTGTCTCACACTGCGCTCGCAGCTCTTGCCGTCTCGATCGCGCTACATCACACGTCGAAAATCCGCGCCCACACAACGCACTCTATCAGTGCATGCGAAATTCCTCTCAATCTCTTTCCAGAGATTCTAGTGGCCGCTTCATCAGAGCTTCTCCTGCCCCTCCCAGCATGTCAACGCTTAGCGAGAACGTCTCGACAGAAGAGTTCAACTCACTGAAGGAATCTCATGCAGAACTCAACACCCTCATGAGGAGCCTCCTCACTAGGTTCGACTCCCTAGCAGCACAAGCCGCTACGCCACCTCCGCCCACAACCCCCAACCCCGTCCAGCCTCCGAGCGCCTTCGTACCCCCGATCCAGGGCGCAGGAATCCACGGTGCGTCTCCACCCGCTATTTCCCTCTCTCTTCGTACCCAATTCCCCGACGTCGACCCGGCCGTGATCACGGCCATCATCACGCACGACTTCAAGGCAGCGGATCTGCACAAGCTCGACCCTACGAACCGTGACAAGGAGACAGCGTACACCTTCAACGGCTCCACTAACCAATTCGAAGTGAGCCACCGCGCGGCAAAGGAGTACAAAACGCCTTTCACGGTCCTCATCCCCCTCCAAACCTACTTTGACATCCTCGCCTCTCACATCAACAGCCCCACAGCCACCGGAGCCTTCTTCAAATACACTGCCCACCTCCTGAAGTTAGTTGCAGAGTACGAGTGGACGGCGGTCTTCGACTACCACTCAATATTCTTCAACCGCAGGCGTGCGGAGATGGCGGCAGGTGATTACTCACAGTGGGGGAAGCGGGATAACGACCTGCTGTCCGAGCACGTACACGGTCACCGGAAAGCGCTACCATCGAAGCAGGTGAAAGGCTCGTCGGCGAGCAAGACCCACTCTAACCCTGGGGAAGTCTGCAGGAAGTTTAATGAGGGAAAGTGCCTCGTCAATCCATGCCCTTGGGGTTGTCCCCACACATGCTCGACGTGTGGGAAGTCAGACCATGGCAAGCACCTACACAAGGACTAGGCCCTGGGCGCGGAGAGACTTGTCCATGCCCAGCAGTCTCCCCAGAGCCTACTCTTGGGCAACAACCGTTTATCCCAACCGTCTACTGACTTCCTCGCTTTGGACCCCCTCGACACTACACTACCCTTACCCCCTGCCCGTCCCAACACAGACCCATGTGCAAATTCACCTCTCGCCGACACCAGCCACCTCCCAGAAGTCGCCTCCACCCTCAACGAGGCCGCTTGGCAGTTTTATTTACAAGAGTACCCAGATCGTATCCTTGTATCGTCATTACTTCAAATAATACGATTCGGAGCCAACATCGGCTTTACAGGCGATAGATCCGTACTCCAGCGATGCGTCAACCTAAGAACAGCCTTCACTGACCCCTCGGTCACATCCACTCTCTCCGCAGACATCGACTCGCAAGTCGCCAAAGGGCGCACACACGGCCCCTTTGCCTCGCCTCCCCTCCCTGGGTTCCGCGCTTCACCCATAGGGGCAGTAACCTGCAGACACTCTTCCAAGGTCCGGCGGATACACCACCTCTCCTGGCCCAACGGCACCTCCGTGAATGACGGGATTGCCGACTCCGAGGCCTCCATCGCATACGATATGGTTGACCAGGCCATCCAGGACCTCGTAGCCTCAGGGCAGGGTTCCCAAATGCTAAAACTCGACCTCGAGTCAGCGTTCCATCACATCCCAGTTCGTCAGGAGGACTGGCTGCTCCTAGGCTTCGAATGGCTTGGGCAATTTTACTACGACGTCGTCCTCGCGTTCGGCGGCAGGTCAGCCCCATACATCTTTAACCTCTTTGCAGAGGCACTGCACTGGATACTCCAGCGCAACATCCCCGCATGCATACAACACTTTCTCGATGATTTCCTCGGCATATTCCTGCCATCCTCACCACACACCCTCGTTAACGACTCGCTCCAATGGGCCATGAAGCTAGGCTCACACCTCGGTCTCTCCTTCCAGCCTTCCAAAGTCATTGGGCCCACCACCTGCCTCGAGTTCCTGGGTCTGGAACTCGATTCCATCTCGATGGAAATCCGCTTACCTCCCGCAAAACTCGATCGGCTCCGGCAGCTTACCTCCGATTGGATGTCTCGTCAATCGTGCACTCTTCGCGAGCTCGATGAACTCACGGGGTTCCTACAGTTTGCCTCACAAGTCGTCCCAGTATCACGAGCCTTCATCCATAACCTCCATGACTTTGCCGCTACCTTTCCTCATTCCGCCCCACTCAGCCGACGCCACATCCCAAAGCAAGCCCGCCAGAACGTCTCATGGTGGCACGCCGTCGCACCCGGATGGAACGGGGTCCGCCTGATTTGCCCCTCCAGACGTAGGATCGATATCTTCACCGACGCCAGCGGCTCCAAAGGCCTCGGGGGCCACTACGGAACTGAGTGGTTTGCAGCACGATGCCCCCGGCGTCTGCGCCGGGAACACATACAGGTCAAGGAAATGTTTGCAGTAGTCTACGCGGTTCTCTGCTGGGGCGAACTTTTCCGGGGCTGCCACGTTATCTTCCATGTTGACAACGAGGCCGTATTTAATGGAATCCGCAACCTGTCAATCAGATCCCCGCCTACCATGAAGTTTGTGCAGGAGCTGGTCGCGTTTTCATGCCGTCTGGACTTCTCTTTCTCTTCTGAGTGGCTCTCCTCTACTGAGAATTCAATTGCTGACGCTGCTTTTCGTTTCTCCTTTTCTTGCATGTTCCAAATTGCGCCTTGGCTCAATCAGAAGCCCAGCTTGAAGCGCCTCCGCATTGGTGGTACGAACAGAATCGACACCATCCCAAGACCGTCGCATTCTACTTATGGCACGGGCTCACCGCCTCGACCCGAAAAACCTACTCAACAGGACAACGTCAATTTATCCTCTACGCCCAGCTCAACGGCCTGTACAACCCAGATGGATCCATACTCCCAGCGTCCGAACCCGCCGTGCTCTCCTGGATTGCCCACCTTGGCGGGAGGGTCCAACCCAAAACCATCAAAGCCTACCTCTCTGCAGTACGCTCCCTGCACGTCGACGCTGGCCTCCCCTTCCACACCACCGAGTCCCCCCTCGTCCAGCGCATTATACGTGGCATCAAACGTTACCATGGTGAGCGGGACAGGAAGCCGGTCCAACCTATCACCCTCCCTATCCTCACAGCCCTCCTCGCTCGACTCCAGCCAGGCTCCATTGCAGGACACACCACGATTTACGCGGCATGCTGTCTTGCCTACTCAGCGCTTCTCCGAAGCGGCGAGTTCACAGTTGGAAAAGGCGGGAAGTACTCGCCGTCCCTCAACCTGTCCCGCGACGCCCTGCAGTTCCTCCCCAACTTCGAACACGCCACGCATGCTCGCCTCACCCTCCCCGCCTCAAAGACAGACCTCTTCCGCAAAGGGGTCACAATCATGATCTCCGCGGCACCAGGGCGACCCACATGCCCCATCGCAGCTCTCAAAGCCCTCTTCATCGAGCTTCCCCGGGATGGCAATGCACCTCTCTTCGAGCAACCCGACGGTCGAGCCCTTTCCTACTCTCACTTCGTCAGCTCCATCAGGGAAGCCCTTGCTCTCGCCGGAGAAAAGCCCAGTCTCTACGCCGGTCACAGCTTCCGGCGAGGCGCGGCGTCCACAGCCGCAGCCGCAGGCTACTCGGACTACGAGATACAGCTACTCGGCAGGTGGCGCAGCGACGCCTACAAGCTGTATATCGAGACCGACCCCAACCGCATGCTCCACCTCTCCTCTCTCTTACACATGGCCTTCACACACCTCACCCCTTTCGAACCTCCGGCTCTCCGGGACTTCACATCACCAATGGCTTGAGTTCGGCCCCTTTCCCTCCATCGGCGGGCGGGCCGACCCGAGAACTTTTGGACTCAAGAAATACCATTTCTTCCTGCAGCAACCGGCCGATACATATTAAGTCTCTTCATACTCTAAAGACTCCAAGACCCATTATTACGCCTCGCGCCCTCATCACAGTCTCGAATTAAATGAAGATAGGCTCATTGCTGCATGATTATCAATTAGGGGTCTGGATGCAAGAGAGCTGGAGGATAGATGGGGGTGGTCCATGGAGGACAAGGACAAGAAGGGAATGGAGAGGGTGGAGTATAGTGAGATATTTTCTGATACACATGATACCACACTGTGATTGACTCCGATACATTGTGAGAAGTCCAACACAAATGATTGGATTGTTTTTCTATGATATTCAGGACAAATGAATGTAGGGAAGGATTTTTGGGGCTGAAGTATGCAGCATGTTCCTCCTGGCTCATGGTTTGACCATGGCCCTGTGATGGCAAACACGCAGTGTTGTCAAAGTAAGCATATTCAGCATCAGTGGCATAAAGGTTTGTAGTTGAATTGGTGTTGTGTTATGCAGCATCCTGGGGATATGCCTGTGCTTGGGCATAGTTGGCATAGACCTGTACCTGCTGTGGGTGCATGTAGGCAGTAGGAGGGTACAGGTTGTAGTTGTAGCTGTATGTCCATAGCCTGGAGCCCCATGCCTACACCAACACTTGTGATACCAGGGCCAATCTTCTTCATACCTGAACTACCAGTGCCATTATACCCATTGTTTATGTCTAGGAAAGGGAGTGCAGATGTATTGGCAGCTTCAAATGTGGCTTTGTTGATTTCATGGTTGAACTTGGCTTGGCACCATTGGCAGCTGATATACATGACAAGAAATGCAAGAAGAACAAGGCCAACAAAGCCAACTGCAGTGAAGAGCAATGGTAATGGAAGGCTAGAGGGTTGCTTCAGGAGCTGGCAAATGATGTTGGGTGTACAGGCTTCTACAATTTTATATCATATCAGCTATTGAGTAGCCCATTTACAATGTTGTACAGCCAACACTCAAGACACAATGCCAGTAGATCAGTGCATGGATCATGGCCATTATTGTCATAACTTCTAGTCAAGAGATTATACTGGGCCTGGAACAGAGAGCAAGAAGAGGGCTTGAATTGTCAATGCAATGTAGCAACTGTGAGAGAAGGTATGTGTGAATGTCTAAAGCATGTGGTCTCAAAGAAAACACAAACATATTACCAAGATTTGCAAGCCTAGTGAGACCTAACTCAAAAGTAGTTCAAGAGTGTAAAAGTCTTTGATTATCAGTGAAAAGTTGTACTTGAGGTTTCATTCAATTTGCTGCAATGTAAGCATGATTACTGAGCCTGAGAATATATATAGAAATGCACAATTAGAGTTGCAGCTGTTGGTACTCACATTGTGAGCACTGTCCACCTCAAAATATTAAAACAAATTAACTAAAAAACATGAGTGTGGCAAATCCTGTGGATTTCTAAAAAAAAACTCATCCTAGAACTCCTGTTTGAACTTAGTCCAGTCCACAAAACCAGTGACACTGCTGGAGCCTCAGAAAACTCTCATTGCATAAGTCATAGAGTGCAAGTGCTTAAGTCTGGTGGAGAAGTGACAAATAACAGCTATAAAGAGTTCTGACAAGCTATAGAGGGTTTTCAGACCCAACTTAGGAGACTTGTTCTGCTGTAAGAATGACCTTGAAGGGTTGCAGCTAATTACACAACTGGCAAAGGAAAATCGTTTATTAGATGCAGTACAATACAACAAGAAGTAACTAATCACTTGGCAAAGAGAAATCTGAAGAAGACAAGTTTAAGGATTTCTCTACCATGGCACAGAAAAGGCATGGAAACAATTGTACAATAGACAAGACCTATCTTTAGAGGATGTGAAATAATCCAGAAAACTCCAGACTAGTCCAGAGAGTTTCAAGAATGCTTAAAAAGAAAGTCCTCTGATAAATATCCTAAAACAAACAAATAGGCTAACATACTTTGTTTTTCTGGCTTTTTGCTATGTTTTTACTTTACCTCAGGATTGCCTATTACCTTACTTTGTTTAGTCTTTATGAGTGGACAAAAGAGTGCATAAAAGACTAATATTTTAATCAGGATTAAACTTATACTTAAATTTCAGGCTCAGCTTCTTGTAATGTCAAACTTAGTCTGGAAATTCAAAACTCAGCTAAGAGCAAAAGCTTTAGGTTGAAACCCAGCTTGTTACATAAGTTTTATCAATTCTGGCAAATTTTAGTCAGTACTAAAAATCCACATGAGTCATCTCATAATATATAAATTTCAGTGCCACCTTCACTTAAGCCATACAGCACATAGTATTGCTGTACTTGTATTTTTAATGAAGACTTAAAAGGATCAAAAAACTTGTCAAAATCTGACAAAATGTTTTTTTTACTAATAAACAGTAAAATGGAGTAAGTGCTTGTACAGATTCAGAAAATGTTTTTTTCTTGCAACAATTGGTAGATATGGTTCCACCTCCTATTATAAAAAATGTCACCAACTAGTATAATAAATCAAGTTGAGAAACATACAAAGAGCTTCAAGAGTAGTCTTGTGAGGACAACTATGTAAAGTGTTTGCAAGATCAAATAGAGATGGCAAACGGAACATAATATATGTCTGAAT
>QLOM01000156.1:0-11069 GCA_003313785.1 Termitomyces sp. MG148
CTCTTCAAACAGTATAATAATTATTATACTAAATAATAATAATAATTAAATAAATATAAGGTTAAATTAATTAACTAAGTATTATGGCTGCCTTAGGTAAGGCAGCCAATTTTACTGTCATACGTAGTACTAGAATTGACCACCGATCTGGTTCTGCTGTGTGACTGTAAGGCTTTGCAATTACTTTGACAACATTTCACTTTTTTGAACCTTTTAGGTTCAATTTGAGTACTACGAATGATTAATTGTGATTCTAGACTGTCAGTCTAGAGAACCTTGTGAAAAACACTGAACAGTGCATCAACTTCTTGACACACACAACCAAAACAATTATACGTAGAGCATTGTGATTGGTGCAGTAGTAGGTGGTGTAGATATAATAAAATGAAATAAAAAAATATATATTGTCCACAAATGTGGAGGCAAATAAAGCCTTCATGGCTCAAAATCCCTACTCATCTGTCAAAAGAATACAAAAGTCAATGTTAACTGACAGTACCAGTTGAGAAATAATGAGCTGCTTATGAAATTGTAATGGACTTACAGCTGTAGAACCTCACTCTACAGCCTCCTCAAAAGTATTAATAATTATTATACTGAATAATAATAATTATTAAGTAAATATAATATTAAATTAATTAATTAATTATGCATTATAATTCTGTATGGCTGCCTTACCTAAGGCAGCCAATTTTACTGTCATACATAACTAGAATCGCATACCGATCTGGTTCTGCTATGTGACCGTAAGGCTTAGCAATTACTCTTGACAACATTTCACTTTTTTAAACCTTTTGGGTTCAATTTGAGTACTACAAGCAATTAATTGTGATTCCAGACTATCAGTCTAGAGACCTTTGTGGAAACCAATGAACAGTGCATTAATTTCTTGATGCACGCACCCGAACCAACTTATACATATAACACTGTGATTGGATGTATTCCAATCAACCATTGGAACCAACGTGCAATGGTGAGATCATTGACCAGTTGCTAGCATATCCGCTAGCAGTCTCAGCTGACTTGGTTCATCCTGGGTTAGTGTAAGGGCAACCTCTGGAGGCTATAGCTCAGTCACACAGCTGGCAGAGGGAAATCCAAAGTATATATAGGTAATACAATCATAACTACTCACCTGGCAGAGGAAAATCCAAAGAGAACAAGTCTAGGGATTTCTTATGCCAGGAGTGACGCTTCCAAGGCTTCAGAAGCATGGGAAGTAACTGTATAGCATGACAAAAGCCACAATAAAATTTATAATCTAAAAAAGGGAAATCTTCGAAATTAATCAAAAACTCAGAAATTGCCATTGCCAGATGCAATTGTTTCATGTGACTTGCTTAGTAATTTGGAGGCTAGCCTCAAGATGACTAAGCCTCTGGAAGTGTTGGCTACACTTGTTTGAATGATAACTAAAGAACCAGAGCACCTCAAGAGCTAAGAATAGTACTAATAGATAGTGTTGAAAGAATAGAAGCAGTAAAGTAAAAGAATGACAGCAGAAATAAGGAAATAAATAGAGGAAGAATGAAGGAATAAGGAGTGAAAGAAGAGAGAAATGAAGAGTCCCCTGATAGTTAGAGTCCACTGAGGCTACGATGGAGGAACTCCTCCAGCAGCCTCAGGAAATGCCTGGCAGAGCTCTGTGGAGCAAAGCACAACTGAGTGCTGCACCCAGCAGTGCAGCAAAGACAGGAGTAGTTCTGAGAGACCCCAGAACAGAACACTGGAAGAAACAACGCTTCCTATATGCAGCCCAGAAGGCCAGGAAGATTGCTTCAGGCCCAAAGTATTGTTCAAGGCCCTCTTGAAGGTTGCAGACCTTTGTTGTATTTCCTGGAGAAGACACAGCAATTGGAGACAGGCAGTTTGAGAGTTCCAACTGAGTTGACTCTGTTGACACAGCGGCAACAAGGAGATGTTGCGCCTCAGGGAACTACCATCCCTGAGCAAAGAACTCTAACCATGCATTGGGAAGACAAGACTTCAGATGATGAGGAAGGTGGACAAATCAAGTCCACCTTGTAGGTTCAGTGCATAATGCTTTGGAAGAGGTATCCTTTCATTACAAAGGATACAACGCTAGTAAGGTTAGGACTGTATGTACTTAAGCACATACGTTTGATACAGACCCAAAGTGAAAGTGTACCTCCAGTAGATACAATTGAATATATGTTCAGATACTTGAGGTTTGCAGCAAGATTTGCTGCAGTGCAACATCAACAGATCTTCAGAGGTCACCAAGGACAACCTCTGTCAACAGTTGAGTTAGTATCTACTATCTCAGTGGTAGAAAGCCACAACGTGGAAGCTGGAGGAAGTGATCTCTTTGCAAGTGAAAAGAGAATCAGTGAAGAAACCACCACTGAATAACTAGGTACCACTGGCAGACAAGTTTGCTGAAAGAGTGGCATATCAGCATATGCGTAATCAAGACCTGAATTGCTAGAGACACTTCTGGATTGATGATCTGCTATGCTTGAAACGCCCCTACAGTGCAAAATTTGTACACACTGACAAGTGGGGGCTGCAGAACGGACTACTCACCTTCCAGGGACGCATCTACGTGCCAAACAACCCAGAGCTCCAGAGGTGCATTGTTGAACAGCACCACAACTCCTGCATTGCTGGACACCTCGGTCACTAGAAGACATTGAAGCTGGTCTCCCAAAACTACTGGTGGCCACAGATGTTGCACTACATTGGTACGTACACTAGCACCTGCGACCTCTGCTACGCCCTCCAACTGATCAACTGCACTCCCTTCCCACACCCACCACACGCTGGAGCATGGCCTCTGTCGACTTTATTGTGGAACTCCTGGATGCACACAAATACAATGCTGTCATGGGTGTTGTGGATCTCTATGGTAAGTGGGCACACTTCATTCCAACACATACAACCTGCTCTGCAATGGGTGCCACCAATCTGTACCGGAAGAACATCTGGAAACTCCACAGCCTCTCTGACACCTACGTCTCTGACCGGGGCCCGCAGTTTGTAGTGGACTTCACCCAGGAGCTCTACCATCTCCTACATGTCAAGCTCCACACATCCACTGTGTACCATCCACAGTCTGACAGGCAGACCAAGCAAGTCAACCAGGAGCTAGAGTAGTATCTCTGGCTGTTCTGCAATGAATGCCAGGATGACTGGAATGAGCTCCTCCCCAAGGCAGAATTCCAGTACAACAACCATGTCCACACGTCCATGCAGGTCTCCTCATTTTTCCTCAACACTGGCCAACACCCCCAAATGGGCTTTGAACCACGCGCACGCCGATTGGAGAATGAGTTGGTCAACAACTTCATTGACTGCATGCAGAAGGCACAGGAAGAGGTGAAGGTGGTGCTAACCAAGGCAAAGGATGATGTAATGGACCTCAGTTGTAGAGCTTGTCTCTACGACTTACTTTACTCACAAATGACTGTCATAATTATTTATATTCAATAATTATATTACTAATATTTGTATATAGTGTTGTGTGGCTGCTTTATGTAAGGCAGCCATTTTTACTGTCATACTACGTAGTACTAGAATTGTATACCGATCTGATTCTCTTGTGTAATAGTAAGGCTTTTTATATCTTGACAACGTTTCACTTTTTTGAACCTTTCAGGTTCAATTCTAATACTACAAGCAAATACTGTGAACTCTAGACTGAAAGTCTAGAATATTGATCACATCAAACAGTGCATCAACTTCTTTGATGCACGCACCCGAGCCACACATACGTAGCATTAATTGATTGGATGAGTTTCAATCAGCCCACTGAACCAACCCGCGATGGTGAGACCATCAACCAGTCATTGGCATACCCGCAAGCAACACCGGCTGACCCAGGACCACCCGGAGCAGATGCTGCGGATGCTATAACAGAGGACTCCTCCCAGCAGCCACACAAGATGCCAGAAGGAGTCCAATTGAGCGAATCCCAACCCACAGCTGCACCCAGCAGTGTAGCTGTGTCAGGGGACTCCTCATTTCTCCCTTCTTTCACTCCTTATTCCTTCATTCTTCCTCTATTTATTTCCTTATTTCTGCTGCCACTCTTTTACTTTACTGCTTCTATTCTTTCAACACTATCTATTAGTACTATTCTCAGCCCTTGAGGTGCTCTGGTTCTTTAGTTATCATTCGAACAAGTGTAGCCAACACTTCCAGAGGCTTAGTCATCTCAAGGCTAGCCTCCAAATTACTAAGCAAGTCACATGAGACATGTGCATGACCTCTGGCAATGGCAATTTCCGAGTTTTTGATTATTTTCGGAGATTTTTCTTTTTTAGATTATAAATTTTATTGTGGCTTTTGTCATGCTATATAGTTACTTCCCACGCTTCTGAAGCCTTGGAAGCGTCACTCCTGGCATAGGGAATCCCTAGACTTGTTCTCTTTGGATTTCCCTCTGCCAGGTGAGTAGTTATGGTTGTATTATCTAAATATACTTTGGATTTCCCTCTGCCAGCTGTGTGACTGAGCCATAGCCTCCAGAGGTCGCCCTTACAAGCTGCACCAGAAATGGTCTGGGAAACCCCAGAACAGAACACCTGCAGAAGCAGTGCTCCCTATATCCAGCCAATAAGGCCAGGGAGTGTGCCTCAGACTCGGAGTAGCATTCAGAGTTCATCCGAGGGTCGTAGACCTTCAATGTATTTCCTGGGCAAGATGCTGAGGTCGGAAGCAAGCAGTTGTCGAGTTCCAACTGAATCAATGCCGATGACGCAGCGGAAGCATGGGAGTGGCGAGCCTCAGGGAGTCGCAACCAATGCGCTGCAGAGTGGTTCACTGGGAAGACAAGACGTCAGATGATGAAAAGGGTGGACGAGTTGAGTCCACCTTGCAAGTTCAGTGTGCTATGCTGTGGAAGAGATATTCCAGCATAACAAAGGATACAACACGTGTGCAATTAGGACTGTATGTACTCAAGCACATATGGTTGATACAGGCTCGAGGTGATAGTATACCTCTGTTAAATACAACAATCTGTATATTCAGATTCTTGAGCTGGAAGCCCAAGCATATATGTATCAAAAAGCGAGTCAAGGATCAGCTGCCTCAACACCTGAGGGAGCAAATTTGATTCCGAGTATTCCAGTTCCAGTGAAGCCAGTGCTTTCTCCACATTTGGAGGAAGCAATCAGCAATATATATGCTCCCCAGCAAGTGAGGGAGTCAGAAGAACAGTTTGCAGCAAGAATGTCTGCGGCGCAGCGTCAACACAGATTCAGGGGTCAGTCAAGGAGACCTCTGTCTGCAGTAGATTCTGTGTCTACCATTCCAATGGTAGAAAGCCATGAGGCAGAAGCGGAGGAAGTAGTTTCCCTGCAGGTCAAACAAGAATCAGTGGAGAAAGCACCACTGAATAATTGTGTGTTGCTGGCGGACAAGTTTGCTGAACGAGTCGCATATCAGCGCATGTGAAATCAAGATCTGAATTGCCAGGGATATTCCTGGATAGACAATCAGGGCATAGTGTTCAATGGAATAACACCCATTGACGAGATGAGACGGCAGTATATCCAACGGACACAACAGCCAATTAGTTGGATAGGTAAACCTCCCACTGTGGAGTCAGGCCACCTTCCTGACTGACAGTCTGGGGAGGACCGAGGTGGACGTGAGGTTCCACCTCACTGGAATGATGCAGGCAGGCAGCATTATACAGGTCAACGACCTGTACAAGCCTTCTCGGTGGTACCGCCTGCTGAAGGCAGGAATAAGACGCCTGGATTCACTGAGGTGACGAAGGTGTATAATGAGAATATGCACCAGCACCTCATAAGTATTATCGACAACGCAGTAGGCATAGCACTGCGCCTACCAGAGGGAATTAAGCCACGCAAGGCTGAATCCAAGCACATTCACCCATATCACGGAGAGTCCAAGTTTAGCAACTTGGAGAACTGGACAATGGATGTGTGCAACCATCTGGCAGCCTGTCAGTATGGTGGAGATTGGCTGGATCGAGAACGAGTTTTCGTTCTTCCTGAGTTCTTGGACGGACCGGCCAAGAGTTGGTTTTGCCATTATGTCTTGCACTACAATTGTGCACGGCAGCAGTGGACCTTCAAGGATGTGATCCTTGAACTATACAAGATTTGTGAGCGCATCCACAATGCAGGATGCATGGGAGGCATTCATCGCAACTTCCTATATGGAGAAACTAGGAGTTCAAGGTTTCTACGATACCTTGATAGACCATGCCCAGAACATGTCGATTTACCCAGACAACTGGGTAATGATAGACACGTTCCTGCACAGAATCCCAGATGCGATGAGAGAGTCTCTCATTTGTGACGATGGACTATCTCCCAAAGTCAACACAGTTGAGGAATTTGTAGCACATGCATTGCGCTACGAGCAAGCTCGCAAAGTGGCTAAACACTTTGAAATTCATTGTTCAAAGACGTGGCCAGCCAAGAGACCTGAGCCTCAGAAGGTAGGCACCTTCTGGGCCCGCCAGAAGGATATGGGTACGAACCCTTGATTTGTGATAAAGACGTTGTACGGCCAGGAGTGACAATTATGCCCTGACTGCCCCACAGATTGGAGAGATCCAGTGGTACGAGACCTTCAACAAGGTCCACACTAGGAAGGTAATCAACCAAAACCATTGGCTGACATCATCAAGACGTCAAATCCGCCGCCACAAGCTGAGGCGAGTCGCTCTGCCAGGGCAAATGCTTGCTTCAAATGTGGCCGACCTGGACACTACGCGAACAAATGTCCAGGAAGCGGTGGGTGGGTAGTGGCCAAGCTGCGCACGTATGTGCATGCAGCACACATGGCTATCCCTGATGAACAAGGGGTAGACTCAAGTAATGAGCCTGATGTTGAGGATGAGGAGGTTGATAACCTCAGTAGCGGCACACCAGAGGCTGGGAATGCCTCTGAGCCAGAACAGATGTCAGACAGCGAGTACATCAAGGTTGACATATATGATAATGATTATTATGCACGGGAGTTGGAGTCAGAGTTCATGGGAGCTCTGATGGACTATCCGGCTAGTGTACTCGACCGACCAATTGGTGCTGCAAACGTGAAGGTGTATAAGGTACACCTTCAAAAAGCCTCAGAGAAGCTGGCAAGGCTAGCCCTGAAGTGCAAAAACAAGGAGTGCCTTGCATCGTACGTTGAGGTGAATGGTCACAAGGCGTGGACCTTGTGGGACTCTGGGAGTACGACGACTGGGGTGACACCTCAGTTCTGCCAGGTGCATGATGTGTATGTCAGTGAACTGAAGGAGCCACTACTCCTTCAGCTGGGTACCATGGGCAGCCAAGCTGCGGTGCAGTTTGGAACACAGGCAACAATTGCCTGTGCCAAGTCAAAATCTAGGGAATACCTGGATGTAGCGAACTTCGATTGCTACAACATGATTATAGGAATGCCCTATATGAGAAAGCATGGTGTTATTCTTGATTTCAAGAATAACAAGATAATAGTGGATGGCAATGTCATCCCGGCGGTCAGAGTGACTGTTGATAATAGCGATGGTCATCTCCATTGACACTGGGCTATGAAAAAGAAGCCCCTAGTCAGGCAACTTTTTTAGTCAGTGGCAGGAAGGTGCCCACTGTAGAGGAGGTGGATGACAAAGAGCAAGCTTGTGTGAGCTTGCCGGTGAATAGTCTAGCATTGATGGTGCTGGAGAATGAAGTTCTAAAGTATGAATGTACTCTGAAGAGGGGGAAAAGCCCCAAGAAAAAGTATAAAAATCAGGATAAGACTGAGGCCAAGAGGCCTCAGCATACAGAAAGCATGGGATGTCAACCGACATTGTCACGAGTCAAGGTTGAGGACCTTGTTTTGAGTAACAAGCAAGGAATGTTGGGGGATGATACATCCTCCACACAGACGACTCGGTTGATATGGAATCGACCGGTACCACTTCCCATGTTTGAATGGGCGTTTGATCCGTGAATGCCTACCAAGTGGAATGAGCTGGTAGCATCCATGTACGCGTGGAATGGACCACGCTGGAGTCCAAAAGAAGAGTCATATCATCAGGCTAGTGATGATGAGATATTGCCGCCCAGCAAGGTGTTTTTTGACGGACTGTCTGTGACGTCGAGGAGAAGCAAGAAAAGTGTGCCTGTGCAATTGCACACACCGGACAAGAGTGAGCTGAGGATCATGGCCCTCAGAGAAAAGTATGATCGTCCAGCTGCACGGGTGAAGACAAGTACAAGCCCACAACATAACGTGGGCATGAAAGGCAAAGGTAAAACCACTGGTTTTACAGAAGAAGATATTCCAAACTTGCGGCTGCAGTGGCAACAGGAATGTGCGGATATCTTGAACGGTACCAAGGAGGAGCTACCTCCTTGGAGGGAAGTCAACCATGAAATAAACCTTATAGACAAGAATAAGGTGTACAAATATCATTTGCTGCAATGCCCGATGGCACTCCAGCAGCAGCTGAGAGACAAGACCAATCAGTACTTGCAAGCTCAGTAGTGGGAGGCCAGACTGGCCTTCCAAGCTGCATTGCTGTTGTGCATTCCAAAGAAGGACGGGACACTGAGGACTGCGTTGGATGCTCGCCAACGCAATGACAATACAGTGAAGGATGTGATACTACTTCCGAATCAGGAAGTGATTTGGGAAGACGTGGCAAGAGCAAAGTAATTGACCTAACAGACACATATGAACAAGTGAGAATTCGCTTGTCCGATATTCCAAAGACAGTGTTCTTGTCAATAACAGGAACATACGTTAGCAATATAATGCAGATAGGAGACTGTAACGCTCCTACTACGTTTCAGAGGTTGATGACCTCTATATTCAGAGACGTCATTGGAAGATTCATCCATATATATTTGGACAACATATTCATTTATTCCGACTCAATCAAGGAATACAAAGAACACCTCCGTGTCATATTTGAGCGATTGAGGTCCAATTTACTGTACCTCAAATGGAAGAAATGCAAATTATACGCCAAGACAGTGGACTGCCTTGGACACAAGATCAACAGTCAGGGTATTCATCCTGACCAAGACAAAATCAATCGCATACGTGAATGGCGTGTGCCCCAGAATTACAATGATGTCCAACGATTTGTTGGACTGGTAAATTATATCGGCAATTGCCTGCCCAATATAACCACGTATACTGGACCATTGATGTCCATTACACAAAATGGGGCTCCATTCATATGGAGACCTATCCACCAGCAATGTTTTGAAATGATCAAGAGGATCTGCTCAAAGACACCTGTCATCTGACCCATAGATCTCAGGCGTGATGAGCCAATCTGGCTCATCTGTGATGCTTCAAAGACGGGAGTTGGTGCAATATATGGCCAGGGAAGTTCTTGGCAGAATTGCCTTCCAGCAGGATTTATGTCGAAGAAGTTCACTTCGGCACAACAGAATTATGTGGTCCATGAGCTGGAAACGCTAGCCATACTTGAGGCGCTCCTCAAGTAGGAAGACAAGCTGATGGGATATAAAATCCACATCATTACGGACCACAAGGCACTTGAGTTTTTTAAGACTCAAGCAACTCTGTCCCCCCGGCAACGCTGGTGGATTGACTATATGTTGCGATACCACTTTGACATTACCTATGTCAAAGGTGAGTTGAATAAGGTGGCCGACTGTCTCTCGAGGTATTTCGAGAGCAATAGAGTAGGCAAATACTATGAAAGCTATGACTATGTCAATGCGGATGTCTGCATTGACCCCCAAGGCAATGACCTTCCATATAATCGCTACAGGGAAGTAAAAGAACATGTAGTGGAGCTTTGGGCCATGCAAGCGACTGAGATCTGACAGAGTCGACGCCTGCAAGAAGGCCATGAAGCTCGGGACATAGAAGCTGAGCAGCTAGAACAGGCTCAGCCTAAACTGCCGGTGGAAGCGCATCAAAGCATGGTAGGCTGTGGCCCTAGAGTAGACAGCCAAGGCATTACACTGGCAGACGCATTAGTAGCTGCAGGAGAGCAGGTGACTCTTCCTGTTCTCCAATCTGATGAGTTCCTACGTGAAGTACATCGGAAATACAACTAAGATACATTTTATGCTGAGATACAGCATAATGCAATGGCTCATCCACGATTCAGCGTGGATGATAAGGGTCTGATCTGGATAACCAATGTTTGAGAACGACGGATGGCATGTATACCACACGACCGGCCCCTAATTACCCAGATTATCACACAAGCCCACAAAACTGTTGGTCATTTTGGTACCAACAAGACACTCGAATACCTGAGGCAGTGGTACTGGTGGCCTCAGATGCAGGTGAACGTGTCCAAATTTTGTCAGACCTGTGAGGCCTGCCAGCGCTCAAAAACGAGTAACAAGAAGCCAGCAGGGAAGTTACACTCCCTGCCGGTTCCTACCAAGCCATGGGACTCCATCGGAATGGACTTTGGGGGCCCATTTCCTGAGTCCAAAGAGTATAATTACCTTTGGGTGGGCATGATGAGCATGGTGCACCTAATACTGGTGCACACAACAACAACAGCATCAGAACTGTTGTGGATATATTTGAAGGAGATTGTAAGGCTGCATGGCCTTCCAAGTTTGATCGTGAGCAATAGAGACGCAAAATTCACGTCTCAATGGTGGCAAGAGCTTCATAAGCTCATGGGAGCTAAACTGCTCATGTCCATGTCGTTCCATCCACAGACAGATGGTCAGACAGAGCGAGCAAATAGGAGTATCGCCCAGATAGTTTGTTCAGTGGTCTGACCAGACCAACGCAACTGGGTAGACAAGATGCCCCTCACTGAGTTCGCAATTAATGCCAGCGTATCGGAAACTACAAAATACGCACCCTTTGAGCTCAATGGAGGATACATGCCCTCTATGCTATGAGAACTCCAGGGAGATGAAGTGGTCCATAAAGGAGTAAAGAACTTTGCGCGAAAAGCGTTGGAGAACCTGGCCAACATGCACAATGCAATTATTGCAGCGCATGTCATACAGGCACAACACGCAAATGATAAGTGTAGTGACGAGCCTGAACTAACGCCTGGTGCGTTAGTATATCTATCTACAGAAAACTTGAACCTCCCAAAAGGGAGGGCAAAGAAGCTATGTCCAAAGTTTATTGGA
>QLOM01000156.1:11313-54666 GCA_003313785.1 Termitomyces sp. MG148
ATGATGGAGTGCTGGTGATATGACTTAGGAACCATATCAGACCTGTTCAAAGCTAGCAGCTTTGGATTGGTACTTAGAGCTACAAGGCATCAAACGCCCAAGTCAGCTTGCTAAGCACTCACATGCTTAGACTGAGTAAACCAGATTTGATGACAATCAAATCTACTATCTTATTGCATGTGATAAGATTACAATTGGATCAATCTTGATCCATACAGATAAGATGGATAAGATGCACCATCTGAACAGATAGTACAGATCAGAAAAGGCAGATCTTTTGATCAGATCAGGTTATGTAACCTGATGAGTAAGGGTTTTTTCTTTTTTCTCATCAACAACAACAATGTCTAAAAAATGTTGTACCCATCTCAAAGTATGATGCTGCAGCTGCAGCCTCAGAACCCACAGGGTTATGGAGGAGGGGGGGAACCACCTCCGCAACAACAATCACAACCATCATCAATGACAATGCCAAGTGTGGTGTCATACCCAATGATGTCCCAGTTTGAGCAGCCTCCTACCCAATTTGAACATCAACAATTCTATCCTCAATTCATGCTAATGTCATATTTTCCCCAACTGGTCCTGGACAGCAGCCGCAGGTGATGTGGAGTATGCCAATGCTGTTTCTGACGGTGCAGACTCAGAGTGTAGCACTAATGGAAGTTGACAAGGAATTGTCATGCACAGTCCAAGCGAGAGTCAAGGTAGCCAAACCTCAACGCCAATGAGAACACACACCTCCTCCTTGAGAGGCTTACAGGAGAGACCGGAAGCCATCGCCTCTAAGAAGTTACACTACGCATGGAAGAGTGCTGTACAAATTCATAGGGCGCAAGAAGGACAAACCTGCATTGTGAGGTCTACCCAGACCTTGAACACCTCCTTGTTGGTGATCCTCCTTGCTAACGTGCACACTGTCTCTGTGGTGCATCTCATATTTGGAGAAGGGCAAGGGCAAGGAGGTAGCAACACCTCCAGAGGGCCTTGACCCTCAAGTTGAAACAGTTTGGAGATGCTTGGTGTCTGCTGGCCAGAGAGTGCCGCTGGAATCTTTATTTCTCAGGGATCTTGTTGTCCAGGTAATCATCACTGGGCTACTTGACAAAATTGTTATGCTGCAGCAGCATAACAAAAATACAATCAAAACCTTTGCAAATGCCATAAAGAGGCGTCCTTTGCTGCTGGAAGAGACAAATGAGGCAAAACGCCTCAAAGCCACAGATACAGCCCACAACAAAGGGCAGCATGGTGCAATGCAGAAGGCACCTCAAGGGCAGAAAGAAGTGGAAGAACTCTGCCCAATGCCATCTGAGCTCCATGAAGAGCTTATAGTCGTGGATCCCAGTTTACAAGGACTTTCCTTGTCAACACATGCTCCTGCCCATTCATTGGAGCACACAAAGCCTGCCAATGAGGTGGTGTTGACTGTGGTTGTGTTTGCAGTTGGAGTCTCAGCAAGAGCTGATAGCTCCACAATGTACTTTCTCCTAGCAGTGCAATTTGAGGCACCTCTGGATTCATACCCACTGCATGTTGGAGCATGGCCTCTGTTGACTTCATTGTGGAACTCCTGGACACACATGGATATGACGCTGTCATGGTTGTTATAGACCTCTACGGTAAGTGAGCGCACTTCATTCCAACGCATACAACCTGCTCTGCTATGGGCACCGCTAACTTGTAACAGAAGAATGTCTGGAAACTCCATGGCCTCTCCAACACCTACGTCTCTGACCAGGGCCCGCAGTTTGTAGCAGATTTCACCTGGGAGCTCTACTGCCTCCTGCATGTTAAGCTCCACATGTCCACCACCTATCACTTGCAGTCCAATGAGCAGACCAAACACATCAACCAGGAGCTAGAGCAGTATCTCTGGCTATTCTGCAACGAGTAACAGGACAACTAGGACAAGCTCCTTCTCAAGGTGGAATTCCAGTACAACAACCATGTCCATGCATCCACATGGGTTTCCCCATTCTTCTTCAACACTGGCCAACACTCCTGGATGGGCTTCAAACCATGCATATGCCAATCAGAGAACAAGTTGGTCAATGACTTTGTTGACCACATGCAGAAGGCACAGGAGGTGTCAGGGGACTCCTCATTTCTCCCTTCTTTCACTCCTTATTCCTTCATTCTTCCTCTATTTATTTCCTTATTTCTGCTGTCACTCTTTTACTTTACTGCTTTTATTCTTTCAACACTATCTATTAGTACTATTTTCAGCCCTTGAGGTGCTTTAGTTCTTTAGTTATCATTTGAACAAGTGTAGCCAACGCTTCCAGAGGCTTAGTCATCTCGAGGCTAGCCTCCAAATTACTAAGCAAGTCACATGAGACATATGCATGACCTCTGGCAATGGCAATTTCCGAGTTTTTGATTATTTTTGGAGATTTTCCTTTTTTAGATTATAAATTTTATTGTGGCTTTTGTCATGCTATATAGTTACTTCCCATGCTTCTGGAGCCTTGGAAGCGTCACTCCTGGCATAGGGAATCCTTAGACTTGTTCTCTTTGGATTTCCCTCTGCCAGGTGGGTAGTTATGGTTGTATTACCTACATATACTCTAATATACTTTGAATTTCCCTCTGCCAGCTGTGTGACTGAGCCATAGCCTCCAGAGGTTGCCCTTACAGGAGGAAGCTAAGGCCACACTGACCAAGGCAAAGGACAACATGGCCCAGTACTATGATTGAGGATGGACTCCGGCTCCTCAGTACAAGCCCAGAGACCATGTCTACCTATATGCCTCTAACATTGCAACCACTTGACCCTTGCAGAAGCTCTTGCAAGGGCAACTGGGACCATACATGGTCAAGCATCAGGTAAGACCCCTTGCTTACCAGCTTTGGCTGCCCATAGGCATGTGTCAACTGCACTTGATCTTCAACGTGGTCAAGCTCTTGCCTGCTCTGGACAATCCCATCCTTGGCCAACAAGCTCCCCCTCCACCACCTCCCATCCTCACCAACAATGGAGCAGAGTACAAAGTAGAGATAATCCTGGACAGCCACCTATTCCAATGTAAACTATAGTACAAGGTCAAGTGGAAGAGCTATGGTATCAAGGACAACTCCTGGGAACCCGCCAAAAATGTTCATGCACTTGCCCTCATCCAAGACTTCCACTGCAACCATCCTGGAGCTCTCCAAGTCATCTGCAGCCTCTACCCCATCTCCTCAACTGACCACACTGTCTACAATCTGTTCTACCTGGTGTGTCAAGATGCCACACTCTAAAGGGGGGGAGGGTGATGTCAGGGGACTTTCATTTCTAGAACTTCCTTTTTTGGAACCCCAGAGTTTTCTGGGGATTTCCAGAGATCTCTGGGATGCTCCCATGCCTTCCTAAAAAGTACTGCATAGTTGTTTCCATGCCTCTGTCATCGGCGCTGATGCGCTGCACCATGGCAAAGGAATTCTTAGACTTGTTCTCTTTGGATTTTTTTCTGCCAGATGAATTAGCTACTTTTCTGTTGTATTATTCTGTTTCTAATAAACTTCAGATTTCCTTCTGCCAGTTGTGTGACTTAGCCGCAACCTCTAAAGATTGCCCTTACAGGTGGTGCTTACAGTTGGGGGTACTTAGTTGTTTACAGAAGTTGTATTGATCTCTTCTACTGACAGACATGCAAACTGGTTAGCACTAGGCAACAGGGGCATACTTTTCACCTGTCACATCCCTAAAAACCCTCTTGCAGCTCCTCCAACTCTCCAGTAGCAAAAGGAGTCTCATGTGTACTCTCCGGTGCAGGAGCATCTGGAGAAGGGATCCTGGCCATGTCATGGGCTGCCAGGAGTTGCAGGCGCAGCTCTTTCTGCTCCTCCGGGGATAGATACCAGACCTCTAGGCCCTGGGAACAGTGGCAGGCAAAGTGGCCCTGTGTGCCACAGCATTGGCACAAGAATGGGAGTGGTGCATGCAGCTGAGAGGTGTCCACATCCATTGGAGTGTCCAGGAGTAGTACTGGGGGTGCTGGAGGTGCTGCTGATGATGTCATTGGAGGCAGAGCAATTGGTTGGCAGAGGAGCATGATGAGTAGGTGCAAGAACAAAGCGGGGGCTGTGGCCTTGCAAAGGTGCCACTTGAGCTCTATGAGCTGCCACTGTTCCTGAGCTACCTGGTACCACAACAGGACCTGATTGTCTGCCAGGCAGCCCTCCACAAGGTTATCAATGCGCTCCATCAGGACTAGATAGAGCCCTTCCCAAAAGGTGAGGCACAGCTGCAGGCCATTAGAGTACTTGGCCTGCTCTACCAGCATGCAGAACAAGTTGATGTACTTGTCCAGGGATTGCTTTTTTTGGCTGTACCGATCCCTGTTTGGCAAGACCAGCACGGCGGTTTTGGCTGGGTTCCAGGAAAAGAACTTGTTCCAGAACTCCTGTTCAAACTCAGCCCAGTCTGTGAAGCTTCTGACACTGCCAGGGCATTGGAAGACCCTCATCACATAGGTGGCTGCCCATCCTGACTTCATATAGGATAGGACCCACACAATCTTCAGCTTGTCAGAGACAAAGTCATCACTGCAGAGTAGGTGACACAGGATTGGAAGAAATATTCCTCAGACGCATGGTCACCATTATACATGTATTGGAGTACTCCTGTGCCAAGAAAGGGGATCATGTGGTGCAAGAGTGTTGCACTGGTGGAGTAGGCAGCAAGGGGCTGGCTGCCATGAGAGCAAGGTGTTTGAGGAGTGTGCAGAGGAAATCGAAGATGATTTTGGTGGTTTGGTGGAGGTGGATGAGTTCAGCAGTGTGCTGGGTAAAAGAGGCTTGGGTAAGATGCACCTGCATTTCTAGATGGAGCAGGTGGGTCTAGGCTTCCTTGCCAGAGGCTGTGGCATCTAAGAGAGCTTCTGAAGCGGCTGGCTGAGACATAGATAGTATTGGTGGTTAAGCCTAGTGGAAAAGCAACAGATAGGAGCTGGATGAATTTTGGTGGCTATAGGGGGCTTCCAGACTAGAATTAGGAGACTTGTTCTGCTGTAAGAGCAACCTCCAGAGGTTGCAGCTAAGTCACACAACTAGTAGAAGGAAATCCAAAGTTTATTAGAAACAGAATAATACAATAGGAAAGTAACTAAATCACCTGGCAGAGGAAAATCCAAAAAGAACAAGTCTAAAAATCCTTCTGCCATGGCACAGTGCATTAGCACAGATGGTGGAGGCATGGAAACAACTATGCAGTACTTCCCAGAAGGCATAGGAGTGTTCTAGAGATCTCCAGAAATCCCCAGAGATTTCTGGAGTTCCAAAAAAGGATGTTCTGGAAACAGAAGTCCCCTGACAACAGTGGCATAATGATAGTCCAGGAGGAATCTTGTCAGACCAAGAATAGCCAGGGTGATAGAACGTGGCATGGCAATGGCTGGGATGGATTCAGCTAGCACAGCATGCTGCATCATTGACAGGGGTTTGATTTAGGGTTGTAGAATAGGTTAGGTGGGCATTTTCTGGGGCCATCCAGTTGGTGGACTAAGTTGTGGGGTTATGGAGTTGGTTCTGGAAGTCACAGGTTGTGACATTTTCCATGTTTTTTTGCTTCCATACTAATGTGCAACCCCATGGCAGAGGAACCTTAGACTTGTTTTCTTTGAATTTCCTTCTTCCAGATAATTAGTTGCATTTCTTTGTATGTACTGCATCTAATAAACTTTGGATTTCTCTCTGCTAGTTGTGTGATCAGCCGCAGCTGTCAGGGGACTTCCATTTCTAGAACTTCCTTTTTTGTCTTCCCAGAGTTCTTTGGGGATTTCTGGAGATCTTCAGGACACTCCTGTGCCTTCTGGGAAGTACTGTAAAGTCATTCCCATGCTTTTGCCACCTGCGCTGATGTGCCGTGCCATGGCAGAGGGATCCTCAAACTTGTTCTCTTTGGATTTCCCTCTACCAAGTAATTAGTTGTACTTCTTGTTGTATTGTACTGTCTCTAATGAACTTTGGATTTCCCTCTGTGCCAGTTGTGTGACTTAGCCACAACCTCTGGAGATTGCCCTTGCAGCAGCCTCCAGAGGTTGCTCTTACAATCTATGTGTTTTGGATGCAATTGAACTTTTGGTTTAAATCTTTCTTGCAGGACATGCAAGTGCACTTCACTAGAGTTCTCAGGCTTCAGTCTAAGTATAGATGTTGGCTCTGTCAATCTTGTCAACAATTGAATTCTCATTGCCTTGAGTAATGCACCATCAAAATTAATCAATCAAACATTACTAACAGGGTTCATAACATATCCAATGCTTAGCAGCCATTTGATTTCTGTGCCTTCTATGCCACCATGCTAGCAGTCCTAAATCATGCCCCTCACATTGAGCAGCACTGATATTAGCTAATTGTTCAAAATTCTGTGTCATGAATCAAGACCAAGAATGCTTGATGATGATATAAGTTTTGTCATGTATTTGTCATGTGTGACAGAGGAATTTAATCAGTATGTGATTTGGTTTTTTTTCACATTTTTAGAAAAAAAAATATTGTATTATCACATTCAATTTCTTTTTAACTTTTCTGCATTAAAATTCTCAAAGAAAATTGTGACAAATCAGTTACAACACTTTTTGTGTGTTAAATTGAAGAACATTGCAAAAGGACATTAAAAACAATCAAGCCATTGGCCTTGATTGTTGTTTGATTGTTATTACATTGTCTTTGAAAATGACAATGAAAAAACACATTAAAAAGCAAATGAAAAGATGTCCAAGAAACATATAGAGATTTGATTCAATCCTCTTCCCTTTTTATTTTGGAAATATTCTTCTAATTTCCTGATTCAAAATATTATAAACAGAACAATTAAAAAAATAATTTTTTTTCTTTATTGCTATTTAAGTTGTATTGCAAGTATCATTGAAATACCATTTTAAGTTAGGTTACAATAGATTTTCTATAGTTTTGACCATTCAAATGAAATTTTGAAGCCAATTGGATTATTTTTTACTGTGTTTTTATCTTGTTTTGCCAAAGAACATTATCCCCTGCACCCAGTGATAGTTTCTCATGTAAATCAAATCAAGCTATTATTTATTCATAAGGGAATCAATTTACTAGGTTTCAAGTTGTTGACCTTCATCCATTGATTGTTTTGTACACAAAATATCTAACTCTTTCTTGTCAATTCTGGGTGCCTCTTATTTACAACTACATGTATTGGTATCTTGTAGACTGATAGCTAATCAAGCACTTGGCAAAGATATTTGAAGTGATTGTACAGTCTCATGTATACCTGCAATTGAAAATGGCCCATGAATGAGGGCAACTGTCAATGCTGGGTAGACAGCCTGCAAAAGATGAATACATCAGAAATGGTATAAAAAATCAACACATACTGAGATGGAAAAATAAATATCTTCAACCACATAAAAGGCAAAATTTGCAGCAACTTGATTTTCTTTGATTGCAATAGACATAACAATCATCAAAAGCTGCAATCTCAGCTATCAAGTCCTTTATAAACTAATGAGATTACTAAACACACCTGCAAAGTAGCATAAAGAGCTCCTGCATCTGCCAAGAGATATAAGACATGCCATAATTTAAATGATTGGCGCTGTTGGCTATCAAGATTTTTTTGCAAAAATTTTACATGTTTCCTGTCATTCAAGAAGTTTGTAGTCATCAGGCAAATGGTTGAAAAATGATTAAAGTATATATACCATGATGCCCAGCCAATGAAAAATGTTGCAGTCGAGTTGGTCAAGAATGACAAAGCAAAAGTTGTGATACCCAAAGCAACTGAAGTTGTACTTCCAGATTGAGAAGCAGTATTTGAATTAAGTGACAGGAAGATGAATGTGAAAACTGTATATGTTCTTAGCTTGTATGAAATATTCATTATAGATGTGACACACCAAGTGTACAGATGCAAAGTGTTATAGAAAGATGCAGTGCCCAACGCTTTTGAAAGACAATCCATGCACGCCATATAATGAAGGCATCATTAATGACTGGCTGCACTGGTTCAGCTCCGGATTGTGGATCCATTCTGTTTTAAAACACTCACAGGGATAAAGTTGAGCCAGTTAAGAACTACATTCCAATTTGCAAGAGTTGCATTGACATGATCAACACGTTGGGAAAGAGATGTAATGTTTCCTTGGAAAACTTGACATATAACAATTGAATTTGCAATCTGTACAAGCAGCATTCCAGTAAATGCAACAACACCCAGCCAGATGACTGTTAGCTGGCATTTGGAAAACCAAGTTTGTGATGGACGCCTGATTAACAGTAGAGATCAGGTTGAGTGTAGGTGCTTTTCCTAACACCTATCATACTGGAAAGCAATGGTGATTGTAATTGGCATCAATAAACCTGTGGAGAAGTCAGTATTTGGTGTCAGGATGGACAAAGTCATAGACCATAGAAAAGAAGTATAACCGTTGTTTGAGCAAGCCAGTCATTCAGTAGATTCTGTCCAACAACCTGGATGATTTTCCGTTCTTCAGGAGTCATGGCGAGTGAAAATGGTCAACTATGTAACAAGTTACTGTCTGGCACAGCAGTAGAGGGAAGAGGGTGCTTTCCACTGTCTGGGTTTATGTGAGTTTTATATTCATTTGAATATATGAAGGTTTACGTGAGTTTTATATCAATCTGGATATGTGAACTAGACATCACCCAGAGTGATGATCAAGACATCTGCTGTATTTTGTTCACCCATTGATACGATCATTTGTGTCATGCCTACTGCTCTAAATATACTAAGGCGTCATCATCCAAAACTGCAGCACCAATTTCTTTTCGTTGTTTGTGGGTTCTCGGGGAATAAGACAAACGAAGAGTCATGTATGATAAATATTATGCTTACTCAATAGATGTCGACCAATTGCAGTACACCATCTAGGAGCCCGGTTGAGCCATCAATATCAATCATAGAATCTGTTCTTGATGAGAGAGAAATAGGTGATGTTGATATTGTACTCGGAGCGGAGCTCAGAACGACAAATCTGTAAACCTAAACCAATCGCATCTCGCACCTGCGTGATATTGCTCATACACCTTGATACAATCCCATGATGACTCTTTCAACCATCTACATTCCTTGTGATGGCATCACAGGTTACACGCGTGGACAAACCTTACCTTTATTTATTTTTGACTCCCCCTTGTCTGCCATGGCGCCCGGGACACCTCTCTCACACCAGTCATCGGCGATGGCGTCCGGCTCGCACCAAGCGCACTTGTTGCGCTATTCCTGTCCAGTGCATGCGGCACAGAGCTACCAACGCTCGCCTACCTCTCTGTCTGGCGGTCCGAGCTCCCGAGCACAACTGATTGCGTACTCCGCAGCCAAATGTGGCACACTTACGCTCTCCCAAAGGCCGGCAGTCTTGCTATTTTGACTTTGGTCCACGAATCCCTCTCGGCTTCCTTCAAATTCCTTGCTGTCGTTGTCTCCCGCATTCATGGCGCCTCACTTGACCCTCCCAAACGAGGCCAGGTCCCGTCAAACAGCCCCTTTAAGCTCTCCGACACCCGTCCCCCGCTCAAATTCGACCCACGTCGTCCCAACAACTGTGCTCAATCTTCTTTGGCTCAGCCACAGCGTACCGCATGGACGCGAGTCTCCGGCTCGTCGACGCTACCGTCCGACACGCTCGACGCCCGGCAAAGTGTTTCTTCCGTGATGCACTGGGCAGCATGCATGATGAGAGTCGGCGATGGTGTGGGCAGAGGGGATGTAGTACGTCTCCGGAGTGTTCGGTAGGCTGGAGACTAAGTGTGGGTGTCTGGTGGTCCATGTCCATAGTCTGGAAGGCCGGCGTTAGCCTACCCCCAAAGTGAACAGAGATTACGCTCACCATCATGCAGCGCCTCGAGCGCCGATTTGCTGACTCGTGCCAAGACCCACCCGCACTCCATGAGCGTGCAGCAGAGCCCTCAGCGCATTGATGTGCCCACGCTGCAGCACCTGCTCCCTCTGCGCGAGTGTTGCTTCACATTGCTTGCAGCTCCGCCTGCGCTGCCCCGAGCTTTGACGATGCGGGCACGTGTATCTAGTGTACGACCGTGAAGACAAGCCTAACAAATGAATACACCTTGATGAGTCTCATTATATATGTATTGTTTTGCTAGTACTTTGAACAGCCTAGGCGTGGACGGACGCACAGAATCTCACAATCACATACAACGACGCACAAATCATCCTCAAAGTCCTTGATCCTCCTTGCACTAATCCACCACGTCTGCATACTGCGCCAGCGCCTCGTCGGCGTCCTGAGGCGCCGCAGACACCTGCAGCAATGCATTCGACAGCGGCGGCGGGCACGATAGCAACTGCAACGACCCGATTGATTTTGCGTCCTTCTCAACCTGTACCAGGTTTGTCAGCAGACACGAGTCTGCAGGCGGTGCATGGATTCAAGGGATGTTTGTCACGGCGTGTCACTGTGATGTCATAACAAGGGCTGACAAGGTTTCCTTCCCTCTGACGCTATGTATCTAATAACACACACGGGCGTCCTTCGGCCGCAACGCCCGCTACTTGTAACCAATATACTTTCTATGTCGAGTCTGTGCCAGTATTTCGTCCCCTGACAGACAATTACTCATCATGGAAAGTGAGAACATGGTACATGACATTGGACGTCCATGTGAAGTCGACCACAACGTCCCCTTCTGCAGACCTGATATGCAAAACTCTCAATTGGAGGTAACCTCTGCGATAATCACATAGACACAAGTCTTGTAATATTACTCTAAATCAATTACATGTTTGTTATCTACACTCTAGCAAATGAGCCTGTGGCAGATATTAGTTAAAACAAGAATATCACCACTGGGTCCACCTGAAGAGGTTGCATCACTGTTAGGGTTGAAATCACACAATGTCCTTTTAACCCTTCTCCCTGCTAAGTGAGCAACAATGCTATAATGTTAAGACCTCTTCTTCCAAATACCCCCGCTGTGCTGTGGTCTGGTGTGTTTCTGAGAACAAGCAACAAAACTAGTATACAATAGATCAAATCAAACAGATACCCTTGTAGAACCCAATAGTATACTCATATTTTGTGCATATGCTACCAGCGTGCCAGCTCAGATAGAGTTGAAATCAAGGGTCAGAGGGGATGAAGATTGGTGAGACAAAGCAAACAAAAAGTGAGGGAAGATGAAACAGCTGAGGAAAATAAAAAGGGTCACACATGAGAAAATGGATCACCTGATCATTTGCCCAACCCTGGGTTTTGACTCAGCCTCCAAAACTCACTACTAAAGTAGTGGGGATTGTGTGTACAACAAAGGGACGGAAATTTTGGTCTACAAAGGCAGGAAATTCCATAAAGTTGGAGCTGTCTGCCTTGTCTCAGAAGAGTCAGGTGTTGTCAGGAAAGAGCAGCACAGGTTTGGAAGTAATGACAGACTTCAGGGCATCGTAGGCCTGCTGCTCCGTGTTTCCCCAAACCCAGGTGATGTCTTTTCTAGTGAGGTTGAAGAGGGGGCAAGCATGGTGGAGAAGTCCTGGATGAACTGCCAATAGAAGTTGGTGAACCCTTGAAAGGCCTGCACTTCCTTCTTGTTCCAGGGCTCTGGCCACTGCGTGATGCCAGCCACCTTTACCAGGTCCATCTCTGCCATGCCATGGGAGATGATGAGTTCAAGGTACTCAATGCAGGTCTGCTCAAACTCACACTTCTCTGGTTTGAAGTAGAGCTGGTGCTAGCAGAGACAGTCCAAGACAACTCATGTGATCTGGCAACATGTGAACCAGTTAGCACTAGGTGATGGAGATGTACTTTTCACCTGTTTTGCTTCTAAAAACCCTCCTTTGGCTCCTCTGGCACTCCAGCAATGAGGGGTGTTTTGCATGCATCCTCTGGGGCAGGCATGTCTGGAAAAGGGGTTCTGGTTGCATTGTGGACCACTAGGAGTTGCAGGAGTAGCTCCTCCTGCTCCTTTGGGAATAGGTATTGTACATCTAGGCCCCAGGAACAATGGTGGGCAAAGTGGCTCTGTGCACCACAGGCATTAGCACAAAAATAGGAGAGCATGTGCTGCTGAGAGGTGCCAAGCCACCCAGTACCAAAAAAAGACCCAATTGTCTGCTGAGCATTCTTCCACAAGGTTGTTGGTGTGCTCCATCAGGACTGGATGGAGCCTTTTCCAAAAGTTGAGGCACAGCTGCAGGCTGTCAGGGTACTTGGCCTGCTCTACCAGCACATGGAATGAATCAATGTACTTGTCCAGGGATTGCTTTCCTTGGCCATACTGATCCCTGTCTTGCAGGACCAGTGCAACAGTTTTGGCTGGGTTCTGGAGGAAAGAACTCGGCCCAGTCCGCAAAGCTCCTGACACCACCAGGGCATTGGAAAACCCTCATCACGTAGGTGGCCACCCATTCCAACTTCATATAGAAGAGGACCCATGCAATCTTCAGCTCATCAGAGACAAAGTTGTTGCTGCAGAGTTGGATGTAGGTGACACAGAATTGGAGGAAGTGCTCTCCAGATGCATGGTCACCATCATACATGTCAGGGATTGCCAAGCATGGGATGTTGGAGCACTCCTGCACCAGGAGAGGAGATCATGCAGTGCAAGGGCATTGCACTGGCAGAGGGTCAGCTGCTGCCAGAGCAAGGTGTTTGAGGAGCGTGTGGAGGGAATTGGAGATGGTTTTGGTAGTTTGGTGGAGGTGAGTGAGTTCAGCAGTATGCTGGGTAAGAGAGGCTTAAATAAGTTGCACTTGCATTTCTAAATGGAGCAGGCAGGTCCAGGCTTGCTTGCTGGAGGTTGTAGCATCCAGAGGGCTTCTGAACCGGCCAGCTGAGACATAGATAGTGTCAGTGCTTAAGCCTAATGAAGAAGCAACAGATAGGAGCTGGATGAATTTTGGCAGCTATAGAAGGCTTCCAGACTAGGATTATGAGATTTGTTCTGCTGTAAGGGTGACCTCCGGAGGTTGCAGCTAAGTCACACAACTGGCAGAGAGAATTCCAAAGTTTATTAGAAACAGAATAATACAACAGGAAAGTAACTAATTCACCTGGCAGATGAAAATCCAAAGAGAACAAGTCTAAGGATCCCTCTGCTACGGCATGGCACATCAGCGCATGTAAAAGCGACCTCCAGAGGTTGTGGCTAAGTTACACAACTGGCAGAGGGAAATCCAAAGTTTATTAAAGACAGTACAATATGACAGAAAATACAACTAATCACCTGGCAGAGGGAAATCCAAAGAAAACAAGTCTAAGGATCCCTCTGCTGCAGTGCAGCAGATCAGCATGGGTAGTGGAGGCATGAGAATGACTGTACAATACTTCCTGGAAGGTGCAGGAGCGTCCCAGAGATCTTCAGAAATCCCTGGAAAACTCTGGAGAGTCAAAAAAGGAAGTTCCAGAAATGGAAGTCCCCTGACATCACCCCCCCTCTAGGGTGCGGCGTCTCGATGTACTGGGTAAAACAGTTTCCGACTAGCGTGGTTGGTTGGGGAGATAGGGTAGAGGCTGCAGATGACTCAGGGCGCCATGGGATGGTCACGGTGGAAGTCCCAGACCAGAGCAGGCAGGACAAGGGCAGGCATGTGAACGTTTTTGGTGGGTTTCCAGGAGTTGTCTTCAATACTGTAGCCCTTCCACTTGACCTTGTACTGTAGTTTGCACCGGAATAGATGGCTGTCCAGGATCTTCTTCACTTTGTACTCTGTTCCATTGTTGACAAGAACAGGAGGCAGCGGAGGAAGAGCTTGTTGGCCAGGAATGGGATTGTCCAGGGCGGGTGAGAGCTTGACCACGTTGAAGACCGGGTGCAGTCAATGCATCCTGGTGGGCAGGTTGAGTTGGTATGCAAGGGGTCTAACCTGTTGCTCAACCATGTATGGGCCTAATTGTTGGTGCGAGAGCTTCTGCAAAGGTTGAGTGGTTGCAATGTTGGAGGCATCTAGGTAGACGTGGTCTCCAGACTTGTACTAGGGAGCCAGAGTCCGTCCTCAATTGTAGTACCAAGCCATGTCATCCTTTGCCTTGGTCAGCACAGCCTTTGCCTCTTCTTGTGCCTTCTGCATGCGATCAACAAAGTCATTGACTGACTCATTCTCCAATTGGTGTGCACGTGGTTTAAAGCCCATCTGGGGGTGTCAGCCGGTGTTGAGGAAGAACAGGAAGACCTGCGTGGACACGTGGATGTGGTTGTTGTACTGGAATTCTACCTTGGAGAGGGCTCGTCCCAGTCATCCTGACATTCATTGCAAAACAGCCAGAGGTACTGTTCTAGCTCCTGGTTGATGTGCTTGGTCTGTCTGTTGGACTGTGGGTGATAGGCGGTGGACGTGTGGAGCTTGATGTGCAGGAGGCGGTAGAGTTCCTGGGTGAAGTCTGCCACAAACTGCAGGCCCTGGTTGGAGACATAGGCATTGGAAAGGCCGTGGAGCTTCTAGATGTTCTTCCGGTACAGGTTGGCAGCACTCATTGCGGAGCAGGTTGTGTGCGTTGGAATGAAGTGCGCCCACTTACCATAGAGATCCACAACAACCATGACAGCATTGTATCCATGTGCGTCCAGGAGTTCCATGATGAAGTCAATGGAGGCCACACTCCAGCATGCGGCTGGTGTGGGAAGGGAGTGCAGTTGGCCAGTCAGCAAGAAACAGTAGGGCTTTGTCCAGAGATAGAGGTTGCAGGTGCTGGTGTACGTACCAATGTAGCATGACATTTGCAGCCACCAATAGTTCCGAGAGACCAGCTCCAGTGTCTTCCAGCGGCCAGAGTGTCCAGCAATGTGGGAGTTGTGGTGCTGCTCAACAATGCGCCTTTGGAGCCCCAGGTCGTTCAGCACATAGATGCGCCCCCGGAAGGTAAGAAGTACATCCTGCAGCCCCTACTCATTGGTGCATAGGGATTTTGCACCAGAGGAGTGTCCTGAGCATAGCACCAGCGTGGCCTTTGCGACCAAGTCCTCCTGTATTCCCTTCTAGTTACCTTGGCAGATGTCCCAGAGTATGTTGACCTTGTCTCCTTGGACTGCCACCCCTTCAAGCACGCGAATGGCAAACAGCTCTAGGCACAGGAGGGTGATGTTGTTGTTATCCCCTGTGCTGGTTGGCATGCCGGGAGAGAGCGTCAGGCTTCCCCATGCTTTGACCGGGCTTGTGGTGCAACATAAAGTCAAAGTTAGCAAGGTACAGGGACCACTGGGCCTGTCAACGGTTGAGCTTTTTGGCCGTCTGGAAGTACTCCAGGTTTTTGTGATCTGTCCAGACTTTGAGTTTATGCTGAGTCCCCTCCAAGAAGTGGCGCCACTCCTCCAATGACCAGATGATCGCAAGCATCTCTTTGTCATGGATCTTGTAATTCTGTTCCATAGCATTGAGGCTCTGGGAGTAGAAGGCTATGGGATGCCACTTACCATCCTCTGAGGACTCCTGGGAGAGGACCACGCTGGTGGCAAAGTTGGAGCTGTCCACCTTGACTCAGAAAGGCTGGCCATTGTTGGGGAAGAGCAGGACGGGCTTGGAGGTGATGGCAGACTTCAAGGCATCAAAGGCCCACTGTTCCGCATCTCCCCAAACCCATGCAATGTCCTTCCCAGTGAGGTCAAAGAGGGGCCAAGCATGGTGGGAGAAGTCCTGGATGAACTGCTAGTAAAAGTTGGTGAACCCCAGGAAGGCCTGTACCTCCTTCTTGCTCCAGGGTTCCAGCCACTGTGTGACACCAGCCACCTTCACCGGGTCCATCTCCACCATGCCATGGGAGATGATGAGTTCAAGGTACTCAATGCAGGTCCACTCAAACTCACATTTCTCCAGCTTGAGGTAGAGCTGGTGTTGGTGGAAATGGTCCAGAACAATTTGCGTGATTTGCCAATGTTTCTCCAACGTCTTGGTGTAGATGAGGATGTTGTCAAGATACACGCATACTACGCTGTTGGCTATGAGGTCCCAGAATATGTTGTTTATCATGGTTTGGAAGGTAGTGGGGCTGTTAGTGAGTCTGAAGAACATCACCAAGGGTTCAAACAGCCCGCGGTTGGTCCATAACGCTGCCTTCCACTCATCTCTCTCCTAGATGTGCATATTGTTGTAGCCCCAGCAGACGTCCAACTTAGTGAAGTAGTGCGCACCCCGGAGGTTGTTGATCAGCTCCAAGATGAGGGGAAGCAGGTAGCGGTTTTTGACAGTCATTGCATTGAGTATGCAATAGTCCTAGACCAACCAGAGGGTGCCATCCCTCTTCTTGATGAAAAACACCGAAAAAGCCATTGGGAACTTTGAGGAGTGGATTTGTCTGGACTTCAGATTCTTCTAATCCAGCAAGATTTTGATGGTGTGATCTCACTGCTTGCGTTCTGGGAGGGAGTCAAACAAGGCCTTGGAAAAGACGTCCTTGAAGTTGTGTAGGTGGTTGGGGACTGCATCCTAGAAGGCCCTGGGAGGGGTGTTTGTTGCGAAGGCCTGGGCCAGCTGTTGGGAAGTGGTCTGGCTGTGTAAGGAGAATGCTTGACGTCTGCGGAACTCCTTCCACAGAGTCGGCGATGCAAGGGGCAAGTGAGAGTTGAGCAAGCACAGAGGCAGGCAAGAGTCAGTCAAGAAGCAAGCAATGCTAACAGAGGGTCGGACAGTGCTAAATAAGCTTACGGTCGGTTCAGTGGATAGGCCAGAAGAACACTGCTATTGTTTAGCCTGGGGATATTCTATCCCATAGGCTGCCTATATATACTACATTGGTGGCTGTGCTATTACTAATACTGTTTACTAATTGGGCCTCAGTATAAGGAGTATGACTAACAATAATTGATGCTGAGTAAGGTCCAGGTATATGACTCATCAAGGCTGACTACTACAAGACAGAAGGGGAAAGGATGGGCCGAACAGCTGGTCAAATCTCCTAGGAATAGGCATATTGTTGGACTAAGCTCGGAATAGGGTTGGACACAGTCCGGAGACTGGTCCCCTGACAGGCTGGCCTGAATCTCCTCCATGGCTAGCAGGGGTCTCAGCATAGTGGCATAGATGTGGTCTCCTACCTCAATGGCTTTGTTCAGAAGCTCCAGGTCTAGGGCAAGTAGGAACTCCCTCTTGCATTCTTCTTCCTGGCCAGGGTTCCCTCTGCTATGTCTGTTGTCTTTGTAGAGGGCCTTTCTATGAGGAAATGCCAGAGGCAGGGGGTCCAGCAGGTCAAGGTCTGTGAACAGGAGGTATTCCACCCAGCATGCCCAGATAGCTGTGCGTTCCCACATCGTGGTGCACCGCTCCTTCTTCACTTTGTCCGCACAGATGGCACAGCACCAGGAGCACCAACTCATGCTGATTTCTCCTGAGGTCTAGTCAATCTCTGGATTGTGCTCCTGGAGCCAGGGAAATCCAAGGATCATCTCCTGCTTGCCAATGCTCGTAACTGCAAAGGTGGTGCGCTCTGCATGGGATTTGTAGTGCAGGATGAGGTCCACCACAGACTTGATGAATCCTGATTTGTTACAAGTGCTGTCAATGTTGTACACTGAGATGCGGAATAGGAGGAGTCAAGTCATGAGCTGGTGCCGTTCCACGTAGCTAGTGTCCACAAAGAGTCTGGTCACTCCAGAGTCCAGGAGGGTGACTATGCTCCAGGTTTGCTGCATGTTGGTGGTTTTGATCTCCACATTCATCTGGAGCAAGTTTGGCAATGGAGTGGACGCTATGATGTAGTGACAGGGGAGGCGGCGTTTCTAGGCAGGAAGGCGTGCCTGGAGAGAGATCAAGGAGGGCTCGGAAGAGTCTTTGAGTACATCAGGAATAGTGCTTATGGTTGAGGGAACTGAGTCGTCTACAGAAGTTGTATTGATTTCTTCTACTGACAGACATGTGAACCTGTTAGCACTAGGCAACAAGGGCCTACTTTTCACCTGTTGTGTCCCTAAAAACCCTCTTGTGACTCCAGTAACAAGAGGGGCCTTGTGCGCGCTCTCCGGGGCAGAGGTGTCCAGAGAGGGGATTCTGGCCATGTCATGAGCTGCCAGGAGTTGCAGGAGCAGCTCCTCCTGCTCCTTCAGGGACAGATATTGGACCTCAAGGCCCTGGGGGAAATGGTAGGCAAAGTAGCCCAGTGCGCCGCAGCATCGGCATAAAAACAGGAGAGGTGCACGCTGCCGAGAAGTATCCATGTCCATGGGGGCACCTAGAGGCAGTACCAAGGGTGCTAGGAGTGCTGCCAACAATGCTGCTAGAGGCAGAGCAGTTGGTCAACAGGGGAGTGGAGCGGGGAAGTGCAAGGAGGAGGTGGGACTTGTGGTCTTGTGGAGTTCCCATTTGAGCTCCATGAGCTGCCACTGCTCCTGAGTTATCCAGTACCACGACAGGACCTGACCGTCTGCTAAGCATCCTTCTGCAAGGTTGTCGATGTGCTCCATCAGGATCAGATGGAGCCCTTTCTAAAAGGTGAGGCACAGCTGCAGGCCATTGGAATACTTGGCTTGCTCTACCAGCATGCAGAACAAGTCAATGTAATTGTCCAGGGATTGCTTTCCTTGGCCATACTGACCCCTGTCTTGCAGGACCAATGCAGCGGTTTTGGCGGGGTTCCAGGAAAATAACTTGTCCCGGAACTCTTGTTTGAACTTGGCCCAGTCTACAAAACTTCTGATGCTACTGGAGCATTGGAAAACTCTCATTGCGTAGGTGGCCGCCCATCCCAACTTCATATAGAACAGGACTCACACAATCTTCAGCTTGTCAGAAACAAAGTCGTTGCTGCAGAGTTGAATGTAGATGACACAAGATTGGAGGAAATGTTTCTTGGATGCACAGTCACCATTGTACATGTTGGAGATCGCCAGGCATGGGATATTGGAGCGCTCCTATGCCAGAAGAGGGGATCACGCAGTGCAAAGGCGCTGCACAAGTGGGGTAGGTGGCAGGGGAGTCAGCTACCGCTGGAGCAAGGCGTTCTAGGAGCGTGTGGAGGGAGTCAGAAATGGTTTTGGTGGTTTGGTGGAGGTGGGAGAGTTTGGCAGTGTGCTGGGTGAGGGAAGCTTGCATGAGCTGCACCTGTGTTTCTAGGTGGAGCAGACAGGTCCAGGCTTCCTTGCTGGAGGCCATAGCGTCCAAGAGAGCTTCTGAAGTAGCCGGCTGAGACATAGATAACGTCGGTGCTTAAGCCCAGTAGAGAAGCAATAGATAGGAGCCAGAAAAGGTTCAGCAGCTATAGGGGGCTTCCAGACTAGGATTAGGAGACTTGTTCTGCTGTAAAGGCAACCTCCGGGGGTTGCGGCTAAGTCACACAACTAGCAGAGGGAAATCAAAAGTTTATTAGAGACAATATAATACGACAGGAAATACAACTAATCAATCACCTGGCAGAGGGAAATCCAAAGGGAACAAGTCTAAGGATCCCTCTGCCACGGTGCGGCGCATCAGCGCAGGTGGCAAAGGCATGGAAATGACTGTACAGTACTTCTTGGATGGCGCAGAAGCATCCCAGAGATCTCTGGGAATCCTCAGAGAACTCTAGAAACTAAAAAAGGAAGTTCTGGAAATGGAAGTCCCCTGACAGAAAACAACTAATGCATACAAGTACCTTGAGGTAATGTTCAACTCCAAACTAAAATGGACAGCACATGCGCAGAAGATCTCGGCAACAGCAATGTAGTGAACAAACTAAATCTCTCACCTTTCAAAAATATCAGGAAGAATGCCTTCCCACCAACTTCAACATGGTAACTATACCTGCATTCACCTATGCCATGAATATATAGTATACAGGCATTACAAAGACCCCATTTGGTAAGAAACGCAAGGGCTCAGTAGCAATGATGAAGATGCTTGACCCAGCACAACATTGGGTCATAAAGCAGGGCCTTAAGAACTACAGCTAAGGATGTCTTGGATGTCCACACCAACCTCCAATCCATCAAACTGTTCCTTGAAAAAAACCTAATGAGGGCAGCAGTGTGTTTCTCCTTGCTACCATTGACTCACCTGCTTTACAGACCAGTTTGTCAGGCAGCCACAAGGTTCATAGGGAAGCATCAATCTTCCCTCCACCACTTCTTCCACTTTACCAGGATCAACCTCCAAAACATCAAGCCAATTGCTGCATGTAGACACAGCCCAAGCTATGTATTGCCCTTCTCTGTCCATATTCTGGCTTTCAAAGACCTTGCCCTCAAAAATATAGCAGCAGCCCATAATGCATCAAAATACATGGTTTACTGTGACAATTCTAGATTTGAAAGTGACATTGGAGCAGCAGCAATCCTGTATGTTAACACCAAGGAAACATCGTCCCTAAAATACCACTTAGGCTCAGCAACAGATCATACTGTATACAAGGTGGAAGCAGTAGGCCTTTTCCTAGGTATCCACCTTCTATGTGGCTTTGACCGGCATCTGTCAGGCCTCATAGTAGTAGGCAGTGACAGCCAAGCAGCACTCAGGGCACTCTTGAATCAACAGCCACACCCAGCTCACTACCTCCTTGACAAAACCCACAACGCAGCCAAGAAACTCCAACATAAACAGGACCACATCGTGCACTCAAACATATGAAAAGGCAGTAGGCAACAATGGCATCCTTGTGAGGCCATCAGCCTGCAATTTCATTGGTCTCCCAGCCATGAAGGGTTTCCCTCAAATGAGCGCACAAACAAACTTGCAAAGAAAGTGGCCCTAGGTGTGTACAGCTGAAGTAACTCACTCCTTGACTTCCTCAAGAAAGGCCTCTGCCAAAGAGCATATTGGCTGTCAGGCAGGCAACACTACAATGCACAAACAAAAAGTAGAAAACCAGATGGAAGACATCACCAAGATATGGCTTAATCCACAAAATTGACAAAACACTACCATTGAAGTCATACATGCATCTTGTTGAAGGCCTATAGTGCACCAACTTCTTGCCTCACACAACTCCACACGGGCTACACCCTCCTCAACCAACACCTCTTCTGTATCTGCAAAGCTGAGTCACTCTGTTGTGCACACTGCCATGCTCTAACTGTTGAATCCATCACCCACTACCTTTTTAAATGCCTCCAATATGCTTGAGAGTGCTTCATGCACCTTACTTGCCCCCCAAAGAGAAAAGCTGAGTCATGGCAGGTAAGTTGCTTAGTTGAGTCCCTATATTTCTCCTTCTTTTATACCTGTTTCTGTGCACATGGACCAGCACGTTTTACATGTCCATTGGCCTCCAATTGCTCCAGATTCTGGCTAAAGTCTTATTCTTCTATGTAGTGTATTCAATTGAAGTTTTTTCTTCCAGCAGCCTGTTTTAGGTGGTATCTGGCTTCTGGCCTTCTGTTCCATTGTCTGAGGCCCACAAAAACGCATCTGGTGTAAACACACAGTTTGAGAGTGTTTGACAGTGTCCAGAAGAGTGGGAGGAGTGTCCAGAGGCATCTGAATACCCCAGGAAAGAGAAATCCACAAAGGTTTCATAAAATTAATGGTTTGATCCAGGATCACTCAATCAATCCTTAATTTAGACTTCATTCCAATCATTTGATAATCAGCTGATGCCAAGATCTCTGATGATCTGACTGGATCATTCTATAATATCATCAATTGATAGTTGCTGAGTGCTATGTGCTACAATTGCAGACAATCAAAGTCAACAAAAATAAACAACCCAATTTTAAAAGGTCAACTAATCCACAACCCTCCTTTTATCATAAAAACATATGACTTGGGCTCTATTAAATAGAATTTCATGAGCCAATTTCTTGATTTTGTAAGTATAGATAATTTTGACACCAAATTTTGGTGGTCCTCATAAAAAAAAAGCAGAAAAATCCAAAAAAGTGTGGAATTGATGGCTTTTGATTAGCTGAGTATAAATCTGTAAAAACATTGAAGATTTTTTGAGTGGATCCTCCAAAAAAAAATCAACAAAGTCAGATCCTATAGCCTACAATTCTTGTCTATGAAGTGTGAGCAATGACCAAAACAATAACACAACATCTCAGGCCTCCAAAATCAAAAGCAAGCAGTCAACATTCAACTCCAATGCTGTCAGCCCACCAGTAACAGATCAGATTGATTGCAAGCACTGAGACCTGATAAGAGCACAAAAAAAGATATAAATGATGAAATTACTTGGAAGTCTTTGAGGTTAATTTGGATGAGAGTTCCTGCACAGTGAGAAAATTGAGTTGGAGGAAGAAAATGAGGGCTGTAAGAATCAAGAAATGAATTCATAATATAACTTAAGGTTAGGGTTAGCACTAACTGAACCTTGGTGGTTTGTGAATGCTTATTATCTGGGATTGACTGGTACTTGGACAGTACAGAAACAGAAATAACATTGCCAGGTTTTCCAGTGTGCTATGATGTCTATTGAGGCTGTACTGAACTAGATACAAGGACTATAGAAAGTTAAAATTTCTAATGAAATTGCTTAGAATTTTGGTGGTCCTGAAATACTTATGGGAAAAACTTTGGAGAGATGTTTTTTAACGTATTTCACTGTTCTAGGTTCAAATGTGAAGTTGGCTTGACTCAAAAAATTTGCAATCTGGAAATATCAAATTTATTGTGTTTAATTGTCCACAACTGTATTTTAAGTTCTTCTTTTGACTGCAGATCATTCCATGATTAGAACAGCTTCTTTTAACACAGCCACTCCTTGGCTAACAATCCCATCAAGATTTTACTCTAGCTATCAATGATTCATTGATAGAAGTTTCAGCTAATGCCACTTTGTTACTACTCAAAAATATGCCCATATTTTGGCTTTCCATGTACTGCTGATGACGCCCAAAAGTCGCTAAGCACTGTCCTGGTAGATGGTAAACTTAGCACCTCACAAATGAGTAGCGTTGGGTGGTCACTAGTGTTTTGAGAGTCTTGGGCAGGGTCCCAGAAGCCTAGTCTTTTTAGTGTGATTTGAACTTAGAGAAATAAACCAGTTGCTTAGCGATCTAAGCCAAAAGCCTTCAAGGTGCTAGGGTGCTAGAAGTTGGCAAGGACTCTAGCAACGTAAACGTTGGCAACAATGTGCCCGTATGGCACCGTAATACAAAAGTTGGTAGTCAAAGCTGGTGAGGTGAAGTCGGCAAAACTGATTCACTTAGCGACTCTGAGTACTTAGAATGCGCTGAAATGTGATCTGAACTGTGGAGTGTACGATTTGATGATGGCTAAGACAAAATATGTACAGTATTTATAGGTGCTAGGCCACCATGGTAATTAAACTAAAAGTTGCTAATTAATCAATCACAAAAAAATGGAGACAAGTACAATGGAACATGAAAGTTGCTAAGCAATGTCTGTCAAGTCAGCAAGCTTTAACTTAACATCCTAGCAGTGAAAGAGGCCAAATGCACAGGGACTGTTGCTAAGGCCTGAAACCATCAAGGGAGCCTGTCTCGCATAGGTCGCTAAGCGTTGGATCAATTGTAAGTGTTGCTAATATCTGAAACCATCACATGGACCTGTCTCATGTAAGTTGCTAAGTGTAAGATCAACTGTAAGCATCGCTAATATCTGAAACCATCATGTGGACCTGTCTTGTGTAAGTCGCTAAGCATTGCTAAAGTGATCTGTCATTGAATCTTTGAGAAGCACTGGATTTTGATAGGCATTGCTAAAGGCTCTGGCATTGGTTATTACTGATCAGAGACTTGAAGGGGGCTGGGCTGGAGTCAGGTGAGTAGCAGGTGATTGCCAAGTCATGTGGTTGCTAAGTCCCGTGATCCTGCATGTCGTGTCCTGTAGCCTGAGTTTGATCTCTGCTAGCTGCAAAACATAAGTTGCTAAAAATAGTGCTGGTGCGCTGAGCTCTGACAGAGTCTTATCATCTCCCCCCAACTGAAAAATTGACTGTCCTTAGTCAAGCTTGATATCACATGTTGTTACGTGGTCCGTGCGCATAACCATCTATTCAAAAGGTCTGGCAACCGTGATTGGAACTTCATCAAAATCCCCTGTAAGCAGCTGATTTCTATTCCCACTCCCATCGGAATCCCCTGTGAGCAGGCAATCTTGATTCTTACCCCTCTACTTGTTACAAATGTCTTCTGTCATCACCGCCGCCAATACTAGTGCTCGTGCGCTAACTTTCATTCTCAAGGCCTCCGTATTCTTGGCGCGCCGCCTTGGCAAAGGTGCTGGCGCCTCCCAAGAATTGGTGGTGGGGATGCTGAGGCTGCTGGAGCGGTGGGAGACCCACAGGTTGTCTGGAGTGATGTGGGACAACGAGGAGGTGTTGCGGGCATGGTGTGTTGCTTGGGCTGCCGAGCATGAGGGTGCTGAGTGGTTAGCACCATATGAGGCTCTGCTAGTACATGTCGTTGTACTTTGTCTTGTGGCTAACCATTTAGCAACCTCCACCCCCTGCTGTCCCCTCTGTTAATGATGAGTTGGCTGAAATTTTGGGTGGAGGTTCTTTCCGTCCAGTAAGTCCTATAGGTTGCCAAGGGTAAGTTGCTTATTTTTGTTTCTTTTGTTAGCAATGGGCTGAGCTTTCTCCCGATAGTAAAGAAATACTGATTGTGGAGCTGATCTTGGCACAACAGCATGCTGCTCAAGAGGCGCTGCTAGCGGAGGTTTGGCAGCAGACGGAGGAGGAGAGGGAGTGGAGGCAACAGGAGGAGCTGCGGGAGGCTGGCTTGGTGGTGGGGTTGGTAGTGGGTTGTGTAGGTGGTTTGTCTTCGGGTGGTCTTAGCAGTGGCGCCCCGGTGGCATCTACCTCTTCTTTGTTGGTGCCTCTTCCCGCAGGTCCCAGCCAATTGGTTGAAGACAACCTCATCAGAATGCATCAAGAGCAGCATCGTGCTTGCCATGCGCAACAAGTAGCTGCTAGTGACGAGAGCCCTGTGCCAGTGGCTCCCAGGTGGGGCTCAACAGGTTCTTCTCCTTGCAAAGTACATGTATTTCTAGCTGGTGGTTTTGTCATAGTCACTAACCATTTCTTTCTAGTCTTGCAAGTCGGCAAGAGTGGCGCCCATGTACAAGGTGAGATTTGCTCATGGTCCTGTTTGTTAGCGACTAACTGATTTTTAGGGGCCTACCCAAACTACTTTTACCAACGCCAAACTTTGCGACTTGTTGGCAACTCGGAGAACTGAAGTGGTGTTGGATACTGGGATGGAGGCAGGTGTGGTGATGGAAGGTGCAAAAGGCAAGAAGACAGTGGCGCCTGGCCAGCACCAGGTCTACAAAAATTCCAAGGGTGCGGTAAGTAATTCTTGACTTCTTAGCAACTAGTCTAACCGGTTTGAACTTAGTGTGACAAGTGCTGGGCCAACAACGACCCAGAGGCCTGCTGGTTCCTGACCGGTGTCTTGCCGTGCTACCACTGCGACGCCCTCAAGCGGGCGTGCACTTACAATGGCTTCAAGTCCCAAGAGCGTGGTAAGGAAGACCCAATTGTCAAGCACACGTTTGAATGGTCAGTATGCATCAGGAGGGCAAGGGAGTTTGTGCTGGGTGAGCAGGCATTGGTGGAGTCTAGCAGGGTCGCCAGCATCACAGAAGAGAGTCTGGCGCTGCCAACTCAGCAAGGCAACATGCCCTTGCCGCCTCCTTTGAGAGAGGTTACCAAACTGTCTGGTAGCTGGCCTCTGAAGAGGGGAGGCAAGCCCAAGGGAAAGGGGAAGGCAGTAGAGTATGAGGGGTTAGTAGAGTTGCTAGAGGGGCGGCGGGTCGGTAAGAGGGCTGGCTCCCCTCTGAGCCCTTCCAAGGAGGCCAAGCGCCTCTATGTTTGGTTTTCCTCTGTGGAAGGTGAGCTTTCTGATTCCTTCATTGATTGTTCAGTGGTTACACAATTAGCAGAGTTGGACCTTGAGTCCTTCCACTGGCCGAGGTCCTCTCCTGTCGCTGGGCCTAGCGGCACTCAGTAAGTAATTGTTGGTCGCTTACAAAGTCGGTTACTGATCTGGCTTTATTAGACATACCCCTTCTCCTCCAGTTGTTGGTGACTTGGCGGAGATTGCCTCCAGGCGGGCGGAGACCCAGCCTCCCAGTGCTGGCAACCTGGAGAAAGAGGTCGAGGAAGATGGGAAGGAGAAGGAGAAAGAGGAAGGAGAGGAGGTAAGACTCCTCTCCAGGCGTTGGTTGTTGCTAACCAACTATTGTGCTCAGCTAGTGACTGCCTGTGAAATGTCCTCTGGCAACAAGGACTTCAAGCAAACTGAATGCCCCGCCCCAGTTGCTAGGATGGACTCATGCTGGACACCCCTTCTCGCCTCTCAAGTGACGGGTGGTGACTTTGATTGGCTGGGTGAAGAACTCCTTTACCCCATCACCGGTATGAGATCGCCAGAGGAGCTGGCATGGTTCATGGAGCGGGCTGCCAGTATGGAGTTGGTAATGGCGCAAGAGATGAGGGCGGTCGATAATAAGATGGCGGGGATGAGGATGAGGCAAAGGACGCTGGGACTACGAGGAGGCGCTAGCTTGGCAGGAGCAAAATAACGTCCAAGCTGAAGATCTCTTCCCGCTCCTGCCATTCTCGTTCCCTGCCGACCGTGACCAGGCCTAGTCGCTAGTGCCTGTAAAATTTTGAACTTTTAGTCTTGTTGTACATAGCTGGAATTTGTAGTAGGGAGAAAAATGTAATATAAACAATTTTTGGGACTTGCAATATTGTGTGAGGTAAGAAAAATAGTAAGAACGTCTGTGTGTATAGTAAGGGAACGTGTACTGGAAGGACTTGTGAAAGAAAAGACTTAGCAAAAGTGGTGTTTTAGCAACTTGAATTCTTAAGGGAACACTCAGTAGATCATCATGGCAAAAAACCCTTGTGAGGAGTTGCGCAAAGCGCCAGGCGGCAATCAAAGTTGCTAGCGCTGCGTCTTGAGGTAAAGTAAATGTCTGTATAGTACAAAGGTAAGTAGAGAAAAGAGAGTCAGTAAGAAAAGTAAATGGTATTTTAGTCTTCTTCTTCAAGCAGTAGGTCATCGTTGTCCAGTAGGTCAGTTTCTTCAAGTTCTCTGAGCTTGGTGGTATTGATGTCTAGCGCCTCGATCGGTAAGGATAGTCAGTTGCGTGCAAGGTAAGGGAGTAGTCAAAAGGCGGCAACTGGCCTGTGCAGTACCAACCCATCTTGTTCACAAAGGACGTAAGCGCCTCCATGGTTTCAAGAGATAACTACCAATGGCCCTAAGTAGCGAGGGTGCATTTTCTTGTTGTGAGTGGTTTCTATCTTGGAGTTCCTCAGGAGCACTAGCAACCCATGGCTAAAGTTGTAATCTCTGATGGTGGCACTGTGGTCTATCTGAAACCTTAGCACTGCTTTTTGTCTGGCCCTAAAGACTGTTTCATGTAAGCGCGCTAAGTCTTCATTTTGTTGTTCTAAGTCAATGGCGTGTCGAGCAATGAGGTCGGTAGTGGACAGCAAGGAGTTGGGTGCAGGTTGCAAGTATGTTGCTTCAATGATGTTGGCAGGCAGTAAGGGGTGGATGCCAGTCGCTGCGTAATAAGGTGAGCAGCCCATGCACTTACGTATAGTTACCCTTTCCAACCAGAAGACAGAGTAGGTCGCCTTGCTCCATCTGGTCTTGTTGCCATCTACCGCCTTGAAGAGAGCTTGGCGCATATCAAAGTGAGGACGCTCCACAAGACCATTTGCGCATTTGTTGTAACCCAAGATGCATATGTGGTGAATGTTGTACTTCTTGGTGAGGTAGGTTAGCGCCTTGATGATGGGAGCACCATTGTTGGTAACTATTTCTCTTAGCGCACTCCAGCGGCAGATGACGTCTTCAAACAACCACTTAGCTATAGCGTTGGTGTTTTCCCATTGGAGCATTTTAAATTCTGGCCAGTGTACTAGCGAGCAGCGTCCTTGGATGATGTACTTGTAGCAACCCAACTTAGGCATGTGCATTGTGTCAATATAGATCTTGCTGAAGAGAGGCGCTGGCATGGCAACCGTTGGCAGGATGAGCAATTGGCAAGTTTGCTGAATCTGGCAGAGGTAACAAGTCTTCACATACCAAGCAACATCAGCTCGCACATGAGGCCACCAGAAACATTCCAGTAGTATAGCATGTGTAGCATATAGTCCTCTGTGGCCTAAGTCGTCATGCATGGCGCATAAGATCTGAAGTCAGTCGCTAGGCTGCACAATGAGTTTGTGGGCACCATCTTTGTTGCATTGCCAAAGTCTATTGTTGCTAATGAAGAAGTTGGTGGCATAACGGATGAAAGTGGCGTACTCATCGTCACTAAGATAATCAGGTTGCTTAAGCAAGGTCAACCAGTCTTTTATGGTATCTAGGCGTGCATTGTTGGTTTGAGCCTTAGCCCTCCTGGGTACCGAGTCATAAGCAAGGTCGGTACTGTTTTCTCTAAGGGGCTTGGGTTTCTCAACTCTTGTTGGCGATTCATCGGTAATGTTAGCAGTAAAGAATGTGAGAGGGGCAGTAAAGGGAGTAGGTTGGTAAGGAATGATTGGGTGTAGATAAGTGTTAGCGGGTTGGTCGCTACGGAGTAGACGGATAGGAAGCTGTATAAGGTGCATGAACCCATGGAGTCGGTCTATCCAGTTGCTAAAGGTGTCATTGTCGCTTTGGTTGGAAAGAGGGTCGGTAAGCTGTAAGGGTCATCGGGAAAGTCCATCGGGTCCATGGAAGGTGCCTTTGACATGTACCAGCTCAAAGTGGAACATGAGGATAGCGACTATCCAGCGATTCATGCTGGCAGAGGGCTGTATGTCAGAGTTCTGTAGCATACCTTTGATGTACCTAGCGTCTACTTCCACAATGAGGTTCTGCATGCCAATAAGATACATTCTTAGCGTCTGAAAAGCTTTAAAGAGGCCATAGAGTTCCAATTTGGCCTGGCTGTAGCATGATTCTCTGTCATTTAGTGTAATTGACCCAAAGCAATTGTAGCACCTCTGTTTCCGATTGTTGCTAAGGCACTGGCACAAGAAGCCGATGGCAATGCACAAGGCATCAACCGCCAGTATGACAGGGTCTGGCGACTGGTAATCAATGGGAACAAGTGGCTGGGCTTCATGTAGCGCCTTCACTAAGTCTTGCTAGGTGGCAACTTGCTTGAGTCCGAATTCAAAGAGGGCGTTAGCGCGTGTGAGGTGGGTAAGATGGTGGGCTTGGTGAACAAAGTTCTTGATGAAGATACAGAGGATGCCAACCGTCTCTAGGAAGGCGCGTACCTCTGAAAGATTGTGGCAAACATCCCAGTGTTTCAACAGGGCTAAGCGCAACTCGTCGGGAACATGGCCGCTAGGCATGCAGACGTGGCCAAGGATCTTGAAGCGTGGGGCACAGAGTACTAGTTTGTGTCCTGAAAACGTACCACCGCTGTACTTCATGCGCTGGAGAATGCGGTTAAGTAGTTGGAAAAAGTCCCAGAGCGCTAAGCAGATTCTGGGGTTGTCGGGGTGAGTCGCTGGTATGAGTTGCCAATCTTTGGGACCTTTAGTGCCTACATAATATTGAGCAAAGTGACCAGGCTTTCCACAGCGACAACAGAGGAGAGGAAGAGAGGAGCGTTGGTGAGAGGTGTCGACGTCCATGGGGACTCCTAAAGGGAGAGGACATGCGGCAGGTACCTGAGCTGGGGCTGGAGTGTGAAATGGAAAAGAGGATTGGATGGGAGGACAAGCAGGTAAAGGTACATGTGAGGCAGAATGAGAGGTATTTCCTTGGTGGAGTTCACGCCTTAACTCCATGAGCTACCACTGGTCGCATGCTACCTGATACCAAGACTCAATACGTGCGTCGTCAGGTTGTCCTTTGGCCATGCTGTCAATCCAATCCATGAAAGAGGGAAGGACCATCTCGGAAGGTGAGACAGAGCTGAAGACCATCGGGATAGCCGGCCTGTTCAACAAGAGCTCAGAAGGAGTCAATGTACTCATCTAAGGCCCACTTTTCCTATCCGTATCGATGAGGGTCCTGGAGAGTAAGGGCTGCCACCTTAGCAGGGTCCAAGGAAAAGAACTCAGTTCAAAACTCCTTCTCAAACTGATCCCAGCTTCCAAGGCTCTCTATTCCTCCAGGATGTCAAAAAACTCATAGCGCGTATGTTGAAGCTCGTCCAGACTTCATGTAGGAAAGAACCCAGGCAATCTTGAGAGCATCAGAAGAAAAGGCTTCCCCACTGAGCTGAAGGTAGGTTATACATGACTGCAGAAATTGCTTGCCCATGGCTCAGTCACTATTGAATGCATCTGGAAGTGCTGAACGAGGAATATTGGCATGAACAGGGGGGAAGGCCCCAGAGCAAGGGACTGGAGGGGTGTCAACCCTAACTGGAGGTGCCTGGGGAGGGGTAGGAGGGAGAGGGAGGCACTCTAAGAGGGCCTGAAGGGAATGAGAGATAGTGTCTGTGGCCTGATGTAATCCAGCAAGTTCGGTGGTGTAAAGGGTGAAGGAAGCTTGAGTGGTCTGCACCTGAGTCTCTAGAGCAAGCAAGCGACCCCAGGCATCATCCTGGGAGGCAGAAGCGTCTAAGAGAACACCTGAGGGGGCTGGTTGAGTCATAGAAGCAACAGAGAAGCAGAGGTAATCCAATGGAAGAGTGACCTAAGAGGGCAAGAGAGGGCTCAAGCAGGCTAAAGGGGGCTCCCAGACCGAAATGTAGAGACTTGTTCTGCTGTAAGAGTGACCTCTGGAGGCTATGGCCCAGTCACACAGCTGGCAGAGGGAAATCCAAAGTATATTTAAGTAATACAACCATAACTACTCACCTGGCAGAGGAAAATCCAAAGAGAACAAGTCTAGGGATTTCCTATGCCAGGAGTGACGCTTCCAAGGCTCCAGAAGCGTGGGAAGGAACTATATAGCATGACAAAAGCCATAATAAAATTTATAATCTAAAAAAGGAAAATCTCCAAAAATAATCAAAAACTCGGAAATTGCCATTGCCAGAGGTCATGCACATGTTTCATGTGACTTGCTTAGTAATTTGGAGGCTAGCCTTGAGATAACTAAGCCTCTGGAAGCGTTGGCTACACTTGTTTGAATGATAACTAAAGAACCAGAGTACCTCAAAGGCTGAGAATAGTACTAATAGATAGTGTTGAAAGAATAGAAGCAGTAAAGTAAAAGAGTGACAGCAGAAATAAGGAAATAAATAGAGGAAGAATGAAGGAATAAGGAGTGAAAGAAGGGAGAAATGAGGAGTCCCCTGACAAGAGTACAGGTGCAAAGGCGGTGGTGCTGAAGTGGTAGCGTCTGTCCTGGGTGCCATGGGTGTGGCAACTGAGTTGGCAACTGCGGGAGTGGCTGGCTGCGTTGGTACATGTGCTGGGGCAGCAGCAGTGGGTACGGACGTGTTGGTAGAGGAAGGCGCTAAAGGTCGGTAACCGGTTAATGGCTGCTTTGGTTTCTTAATTTCCACGCCATCAAATACTTGCTTCAGAGTCGCCAATTTGCATTCCAGAGTTTCAATACATGCGTCCTTAGTGAGATTTCCATTGTTGCTAGCCGTGTCCAAGTGCATTACTTCTAGTACCATTTGCTGCTGTAGCGCTTGTTCTGCGTTGGGATTAGCGTTGCCAGTAAGAGTGCCAGTTGCCAGGTTGCCAGGGTTCCGTCGGTGCCATTCATCCATGCGCTCTTGGTAAGACTTGAGCTTGGGATAGTTTGGTATGATGGCGCCAGAAGGGAGTACTACCTTTCCATTGGCAGCCCTGCAAATGCATCCTTGCCGGATGTAGTTTTTCAAAGTCGGGCAGCAACCACATGTCATAGTGTGCCCAACTTCACCACAGAAGTGACAAAGGTTGTTAGCGGGAGCAATATTACGGGTGGCGGTAAGGCTGGTGGTGATCATGGTCTCAATGCGTGTCATGGTGTTAGCAATAGTGGCAGCGATAGCGGTATCCAACTCTTCCTTCTTGATGTAGCGGTCAGGTGTTGTTTGAGTTGGTAACGGGGCAATTGAAGCGGCAGCGACTGGAATCATGCCAGGAGTTGGGGCAGGACAAGAGGTGCTCACGCCAGTGTCCGTGCCTTTCAACATCCATTTGCCAGCCTCAAAGACGTCATCCACATTGTAGGGTTCCTTGGAGTGATGGTTGGACTGTAAGATTTCCAAGCGCCTAGCGATCCATGCCCATAGCAACGTAGGAATACCTTGCTGGAATAAGCAACGTTCCTCGTTGCGGTAGAGTTTGCTGTTTTGTAATAGCCATCTAGTGACTCTCTGGAAGTCCCTATAGTAAGTAGAGAGGGCGCCAAGCATGTAAATACCATTGTCAAATGTTTCCTGTACTAGTTTTTGAAGTTCCATTACTGTATACCTGGTGGGTTCCTCAGCGCCTGAGTAGAGTCAGATGACTGCCGTTTTCCATTCTTTGTAGGTTGCTAAGGCCGGGGGTCCGATTGGTTGGTCGCCAGGAACAGGAACCCAGGCGCTAAATTCCCTAAGGCTAGCCCAAGTTTCTGCCATGTTGTATGATACATACCGTGCCACGTATTCCTTTATTTGTGTGGTTGGTAATACCGCAGTTGCAAAAGAGATATTCTAGTTCCTTGAAGTACTGTGTGAGTTTTCGTGATTTAGTTTCATCCCATTTTGGGGGCAAGAAGTGGTTGCAAGGCGGCATGCACTGAGGGACAGCTGCCTCCATGGTAGTCGGTATGCGTGTGATCGGTAACGAGAGAGTCGGTAAGTGTACTGGTGATGGTGGTAGTGAGGGTGTTGGTGATCTGAATAACTGGGATAGTAGTGTAAAGGGTGAGCTTGGCGACCCCTGTGCTAAATCGGCAAGAGGTGTCTGATGTCCGGGAACGGTTGGTTCGAAGTTAAGTTGTCGGAGAAAGAGGTCACTAATGTTGTCAACTGTAAGGTCAGCTGAAGCATCGGCTAGTTCCTGCGCTAGAGTACGATGTGGTAAAGCTCCAGGTAATTGTGGTATAGAAGGCAATTGGTGTAAAGAGTCAAAAGCGCCAGCCGACTAGCTGAGAAGGTGGTGCTGGCGCTAAAGACAGGTTTCTAGCAGAATTCTGCCCTAAAGTCCCTCGTGGTAGGCTCCAATTTGATGACACCCAAAAGTTGCTAAGCACTGTCCTGGTAGATGGTAAACTTAGTGCCTCACAAATGAGTAGCGTTGGGCAGTCGCTAGTGTTTTGAGAGAGTCCCGGGCAGGGTCCCAGAAGCCTAGTCTTTTGTGTGATTTGAACTTAGAGAAATAAACCAGTTGCTTAGTGATCTAAGCCAAAAGCCTTCAAGGTGCTAGGGTGCTAGAAGTCGGCAAGGACTCTAGCAACATAAATGTTGGCGACAATGTGCCTGTATGGCACTGTAATACAGTGCCTGTATGGCACTGTAATACAAAAGTCGGTAGTCAAAGCTGGTGAGGTGAAGTCGGCAAAACTGATTCACTTAGCAACACTGAGTACTTAGAATGCGCTGAAATGTGATCTGAACTGTGGGGTGTACAATTTGATGATGGCTAAGACAAAATATGTATAGTATTTATAGGCGCTAGGCCGCCATGGTAATCAAACTAAAAGTCGCTAATTAATCAATCACAAAAAAATGGAGACAAGTACAATGGAACATGAAAGTCGCTAAGCAACAGCGTCTGTCAAGTCGGCAAGCTTTAACTTAACATCCTAGCAGTGAAAGAGGCCAAATGCATGAGGACTGTTGCTAAGGCCTGAAACCATCAAGGAGGCCTGTCTCGCATAGGTCGCTAAGCGTCGGATCAACTGTAAGTGTTGCTAATATCTGAAACCATCACATGGACCTGTCTTGCATAAGTCGCTAAGCGTCGCTAAAGTGATCTGTTGTCGGATCTTTGAGAAGCACTGGATTTTGATAGGCGTCACTAAAGGCTCTGGCATTGGTTATCACTGATCAGGGACTTGAAGGGGGCCGGGCTGGAGTCAGGTGAGTAGCAGGTGATTGCTAAGTCATGTGGTTGCTAAGTCCCATAATCCTGTGGGTCACATCCTGTAGCCTGAGTTTGATCCCTGCTAGCTGCAAAACATAAGTCGCTAAAAATAGCACTGGTGCGTTGAGCCCTGCCAGAGTCTTATTACTGCTTGACTTAGTTAGACCAGTTTTATGATTGTCAAGACAACCAGAATCTTATAGTGCATATAGACTATAGGTTTTGGCCCTTTTGCCATGTTTGCTTATAGCTTTCAGTCTTTTTAGACATGTTTTATGAATATTTGCACTATTACATAGATATAATCATGTTTTTCTTGCTCCTATCATGGCAAGATGCTATATCAACAGAGGAACAAATCCTCAGATTCTGTCTTAATAATAGAAGACAACTATTATTTTATACCTACAAGACAGAGAAACAATTGTATGTAGATTATTAAGTCATATAATCAAGTGCCCAACAAAAGACAAGCACTTACATCCTCAGGTTCTGTTGTAGTGATAGAAGACAAGTGAGGATGCAATGTCACATCAACACGTCTCTATACCCAATAACACATGACCATGTAACTAACTAAGACAAACAGCCCTATATGGGCAACAATAGCTAATCAAGCATATGGCAAAGATATTTGAAGTGATTGTACAGTCTCATGTATACCTGCAATTGAAAATGGCCCATGGATGAGGGCAATTGTCAATGCTGGATAGACAGCCTGCAAAAAATAAACACATCAAGAATGATAGAAAAAAAATAGTACATACTGAGATGGATATATAAATACTTTCAAACACAGAGATGGCAAAGAATGCAGCAACTTGATCTGGATTTGTTGCAATAGACATTACAATAATCAAAAGCTGAAATATCAGCTATCAATTTTTTTTATAAACTAATTGTCTTCCAAAACACACCTGCCAAATAGCATAAAGAGCTCCTGCATCTGCCAAGAGATAAAGAATGTGCCATAATTTGAATAACTGGCACTGCTGAATGTCAACATTTTTTGTAAGAACTTCACATGCTTCCTGTTATTCAAGAAGTTCATAGTCATCATACAAATGGCTGAAAAATGACTACAATATATATACCATAAAGCCCAGCCAATGAAAAATGTTGCAGTAAAGTTGGTCAAGAATGACAAAATAAAAGCTGTGGTTACTAAGGCATCCAAAGCTATAGTGTTAAATTGTAAAGCAGCTATTAAGACACTAGAAATATTTGTTATGGATGCGACACACCAAGTGTACAGATGCAGAGTGTTATAGAAAGACACTGTGTCCAACGCCTTTGAAAGATAATCTATGCCTGCCATATAATAAAGACATTGTTAATGACTGGCTGCACTGGTTCAGCTCCACAGTGTGGAATTCGAATTCATTCTGTTGTAAAACTCTCACAGAAATAAAGCTGAGCCAGTTGATGGCTACATTCCAAATTCCAAGAGTTGCATTGAGATGATCAACACGTTGGAAAAGAGATGTTAAATTTTCTTGAAAGAATTGATATCCAACAAATGAACTTGCAATCTCTACCAGCATAAGTCCAGTAAATGCAACAACACCCAACCAAATGACTATTAGTTGGCATCTGGAAAACTAAGTATGGGCTGGATGCCTGATTAAAAGTGGATATCAAGTTGAGTGCAAGTGCTTTTCTTAGCACCTATCATACTGGCAAGCAATGATGATTGCAATTGGCATCAATAAACCTGTAGAGAAGTCAGTATTTTGAGTTAGGTGATGGAGAAAAAAGTAGACCATAGAAAAAAGTGAAAACTGCTAGTAGGACAATCCAGTTTCCCAGTAGAATCTGTCCAATGTCCTGGATGATTTTCCATTCGTTGGGAGTCATAATTAGTGGAACAAGTCAACTATATAATGAGCCACAGTCTGGTGTAGTGGTATCTAGGAAGTGGGTGATTTTCACCATCTGGGCTAAGGTAAGTTTTATATTGATCTGAATATGTGAACTGGATATTTTTAGTTGACTCAAGATGATCAGAACACATTCGACATGGACTGGGAGAATGGTTTCAAAGACGACGTGTTGCATCACCCAAGATAATGATCAAGACATTTGCTGTGTTGCTTGTGTGCCAGCACACGGATCAAATTGCATATGGCTCTAAATACAAGGTTTGTCATCATCCAGAAACCAATTTTTTGTTGTTCGTGATTGTATGACAATAAGATTAACGAAGGGTCACTTATGGTCAGTCATTCAATAAATGTCGACCGATTGTGAGAGGCAAGCCATCAATCATAGAACCTGATCTCAATAAGAAACAGATTGTCAAGATTGTCACTTAACTTTGTCTGTCTGCTTTACTGTGTATGTGATACTTTTACATCATTGTTCTGTTACTTTCCAAAAGTCTTGGCTTTTTAGTCCTATGACAACCTTTCATTTATTTTATTGTCTTATGTTGCCACAGTTGTCTCAGCACTAACTACGATAAATATGTCTTGCTTAGCCTGGAGTCAGTTTATTCTTTGATCCTTGACTCCAGGTATGTTATATTTGACTTACTCAATAAATCTTATTCTTTGATCCTTGACTCCAGATAAATTATAAACAGCTCGTCAATAAAAGGGTCTTTGAAGAGGTAAATGAGTTACTTCCTGGGAAGAAAGCCGTCGGAAGCAAAATTGTCCTCAAAGAAAAGCTCAATGAAAATGGTCATCTCTCTAAATACAAAGCTTGAATTGCAGCACAGGGATTCTTGCAGATCCCTGGTATCAATTATGAGGACACTTTTTTCTTGGTAGCTAAGTTCACTACTCTTTGCGTATTCTTGACCTTAGCCACAGCTCTGACCCTCAAGATCCATCAAATTAATGTGATTGGGGCCTACCTAGAGGGAAAGCTCAACAAAGAAATATATATGAAAGCTTCCAAAGGTCTCGGAAAGGCTAAGTACTGGAGACTACTTAGGGCCATCTACGGGCTCAAACAGGCTGGGCAAAAATGGAAGGAAAAACTGCATGGGGTGCTCGTGAATTTAGGCTTTTGTCAATCTCGGGCAGATGACTGCCTGTATATCATACGTATTGAGGGTTCTATCATCCTGATCATCCTCATTTACATGGACAATATGGCTATTGCTGAGAAGGACTTTTGCTGGATCGTCTCATTTAAAGACAGCATGGAAAAGAACTTCAACATAACTGACTTGGGCAAAATGCATTACATGCTAGGCCTGCAAATAAAACAGGATCAACCCAACCAACTCATCTACCTGAATCAATTGTTGTATATCGACTCAATCCTTGAGCACTTTGGAATGACTAATTGTCATCCCGTTAGCACACCATTACCGACCAATCACAACCTGTCACTCTTACAGTCACCCAAAAACAAAACTGATTGGGAAGTGTACAAAGCTTATGCAAACAGACTCAAGTATCTTTTGCTGATCGGCTCCTTGCTCTACGCTACACAGATGCAACCCAATATTCAGTTCTCAGTTAGCCTATTGGCTCAATTCTCAAATAATCCTGGAATTCCTCACCTTAGCGGATGTAAGAGGGTCCTGCAGTATTTGAAGGGAACGAAGTCTTACAGTTTGAAGTTGGGTGGTCTCATTGATGAGGAAGTTCGTTTGGTGGGATGGAGTGATGTAAATTGGGCACAAGACGGCTACAATCAACGATCTGTCAGTGGATGGTGTTACAACATCAATGGAAGCTTTGTATCTTGGTCCTCAAGATAGCAGCTTGTTACAGCCACTTCCATGGTGGAAGCCAAGTATATCACCTCCGCTAATGCCACCAGAGAAGCCATTTGGCTATGCAATCTTCTCAAGGACTTGGACTTCCATCAAGTTACTGCCACAATCATCTACACCAATAGTACGGGTAGTATTGCCCTTTCTTGAAATCCAGTCAATCATTTGAGGGCAAAACATATCGACATTTGTTTCTATTTCATTTGCAAACACATTTCTCATGGAAACATTGAACTAAAATTCGTATCCTCCTATGATATGATCACTGACGCATTAACTAAAGCATTACCTCGTGGCGTCTATTAGGAAGGAGGCACGGAAGGAATGAGAGACGTATTTTGGACAAGTGATTCACGTGACCTGTAAGCTACTCTCTCTCGACCCACCTTGGGGCAAGGATATTGCCTAAACGTGTATCTTGTTATATAGCTGAGTAGCTGTTCAACGTGTCCTCACCATGTCGGTCCCGCTAGCTTGGTTCTGATATCTTCTTGGCTGGCTGGTTGATTGACTACCTACACATGGCACCTAGTAGACGGCCTCAAGTGCGCATTCCAGTGTTAGAACAGATCATAGCGCTGCGAGGCCGGGGACGCGGTCATCGAGATGTTTCTCCTCCTTCTATGGAGAAGACATTGCAACCTACTTCAGTGGGTTGCCTGGGAGCAGATGTAACCCCTCATTTATCAGGAATTGACAAGAGCGCTGGGGAGACCAGAGGCGCTGGAGATCCAAACCAGACAGAGATGGCTGGAGGGCACTCAGAGGCCGGTGGCCCGGCTGCCCTTGCCCCCGGTTCTCTGGACACACCAAGGCCGAGGTCTCCCTCCCATGATCCCTCAACTAGGGAAAACTTCCCAGACGTCACCTGTCACAAGAGTCCTTGCATGCCCACAACTCATCTTGCACCTTCCCCCGTCATTCCTCCTGCCAAGCATTCCCGTCCAGCTTAGTCAGGTACAAACAGAGGTGCGCATACACTGGCTGAATCACAGCCTTTGTCGCCTGGGGTAGTTGATGCCTTGTTACATGAGGCGACTTCGGTCTTCCCCAGCATCTGTGGACCGCCCAGGGCTCCCTGTACACCCCCGCCTCCTCTAAACGTGTCCCCATCTATGGTTTCTGGTCCAGCTCATTCTCCACGGAACATGTTCCCTTCTCCGGTTTCTGGCTGCCAGACCCTTTCTGCTCGCTCTCCTTCACTTCCTGTCCAATCTGAGCATCTGTCATTGGAGGCCGATGTAAACCATCTGCATATTCTTACCATGACGGATGAGCAGCTCACTAATATATTGTGCACCTTTGGCACTGATGTGTCTTGCTGTGGTATGTCTATACTTATGTGCTTAATTTCATGGGAGTTTCCTCTTTGCCATTCCTCCTTGTCAATAATGATTTCTGTTTCTGTTTTGCTTTGCCTTGATAATGTTTTGGCCTGTTTGCATTGGCCTTGATAATGTTTCAGCCAGTTTGCATTGCCTCTATAATGTCCTCAATAATGTCTGGGGCTCAATGGTGTTTTTTGCATTGAAGTGACAATGTTCTGGCCTGTTGGCATGGCATGTTTGCATTGCACTGATGATGAAAGTTCACCAATGATCCGCTCCACCTGTACTACCTCAATAATGTTGATCGTGCGTGGCTCATGCACATATGTTTTCTGTTCTATCTAATTTTTTTGTTTGTCTACGAGGTGATCAGACCTCTAATTTCTTCATTAATTTCTTCCTCTGTCCATGCATTACCTTCTGGCGGCTCTTCCTGTACATTCTAAATTACTTTCTTGCCCTCTTCCCTGTGCATTCTTTGTCTCCCAGCAGTTGTCTAGTCGTTTCTGACCTTACCTAATTCAGATCTTCTCCATTGTGTTTATTCTGTTGGGGCGGCAGGGAATCAAGAATCTAGTGTTGATGCCGGGCGGAAGAATGACAGCTCTGCAAACTTGGAACAAGCTTCAGTTCATGGAGACACATCGCATGCGCCTCATTTCGAGAGGATTCTGGCAGGGAGTTCTTGCCGGCCGCCTCCCTCGGGACAACGGTCGATGCAACATACCCTTGTTGAACCTCATCAGTCTGGATTGGCAGAGCCTTTTGTTCTTAGGCTGGCAAGTGCCCCTGTACCGGTAGCACACTTGGTTATGCCAGGCCTTCTTGTGGATAGAGATTCTATTGTTGGTCGGGACATGTCTCCTGTACATGTTTGCCATACTGGACATGGTAGGCCCCCAGCAGTGGGTTGCCTGTTGTCAGCAGCAGACAACGTGTTCCCATGTAAGGTGATCATTGCGCTAGAGCAAGGGATGCTTGATTACATCCCTTTGGACTATCTTACAGACAATGTATGTCAGCTTGCAGCTAGAGAAACTTCCTCCTTGGATTCCACAATAGTGTTGTCCAATGGCAAACTGCGGCCGGTCTCATCTATGTTCGATGCTTCTAAGGAGGATGAGTTGTCCTTCGACGACTGGAGCATGGCGGCAAACAACCTGGTTGAAGCTCTCTGGATTCACTTGCGTATGGAAGGGTGCAAGCATTCAGGCGGCCCTGTGGCTAACAAGATAGCTGATAGTTTCAAGAGGCATTTCAGGCGACTCAAACATATGCCAAATGCCAGGCTTTGCTTTTCAGTAGTCCTTGACTACGATTGTTGCCTGCGTTCATTGTACATTTGTCAATCTCACGAGTTCAGGATGGACACCTTCCAACAGAATATTTGGCAGGAGTGCCTTACATTTGAACATGATGCTCATCTGGCAGAGATGGCCTCCTTTCTCAACCGTGGACATTTGGCACCCCAGAATCAAACTAAATATTGTGAACAGCAGAGATCGTCTGGAGCCAGCCCATTGATTGGTGCGAAGCACAACAGATGCATGTCCTGTGGTGCCACAGATCATAAACTTGGCTCATGTAAGTCACAGCCAAAGTACCTCCAGAAGGACAGACATTCTTGGCGCACCCCCAGTGGCAGGACAGTCTGTTTCTCCTTCAATGGCACCTTTACATGCAACCAAAGAGACAACTGCCCGCACGTACATGTATGTTCCTTGTGCGGTGCCTCTGCCCATGGGGCTCAGGCATGTAGCACTTGAATCATTATACCCTTTGTCAATGCCCTTGCACGCAGACCACTGGGAGTTCGCTCTCAAGGCAGCGAGGGTGTTAGACAAATTTGTGGGGGTACTAGAAGGCCTCCACAACAGTTTCAGCATTGGTCTAGATTCCTTGACACTTGATTATACCTTTATACCACCGAATCATTTTTGCTTGCAGTCTGCACATGATTTCATCATTTCCAAATACTCTAAAGAAATCAAACTTGGCCGTGTTTCACCAGGATTCCGACCGGAATTAGCTTCAAAATTGTTTGGACATTTTTGAACTGCTCTGCTAAACGTTGTAGAGAGTGCGGGTGGAAAGCAACGTGTAACTTTAGACTTATCTTACCCTCACAGAGACTCTATCATTCCTTCTATAAATTCGCTTATTGACTCAAGCGCATTCAAATGCAACTGGGGTACCTTTGCAGATTGCTGGCTTCGAGTTGCTGACGCACCTCATGGGACTCAGGTATCTGTTTTTGATGTAGATGCCGCGTTTTGGAACATCTCTACACGTCCAAAGGACTGGGTCTTACTCACCATTGCAATTGATGACCTGATACATTTTGATTTCAGGTTGAACTTTGGCATTTCATGCACGCCTGGCATCTTTGAATCAGTCGTGGATGCTATCATGTATATTTACCTGCATTATGGCATCGAGGCCATGCTCAAGTGGGTCAACAACTTTATCTTCTTTAGGTATCCCATACCAGGAGGACCCCCATACCATTACAAGTATGACAAGTCCCTTATTTGGTCAATAGCACGATTCCTGGGCTGGCCTTGGGCGCCTGAGAAACATATTCCTTTCACATCAAGCTTCATGTACATAGGCTTCCTCTGGTCCCTCGAGGATAAAACAGTTGAATTGCCAATAGCAAAACGCCTGAAATACCTCAACAAATTGGAGGAGTGGCTAGCTACAGGAGGAGTTACGTTAAAATCAGTCGAATCTATCATTGGTACCTTGAATCACGTCTGCCTGGTGGTTCATGAGGGCCGCTCTCACCTCCCATCCTTGTATGCGTTTCGGGCTTTGTTCCTTCAAAATTCATCCCCTTTTCTGCGGCATCGCCCTAGTAAGGCGGTTTGGTTGGATGTCAAATGGTGGAACAAAATCTTGTCGAGTCCCTGTTGTCTCCATATTTGCCGCCCTCCTACACCTCTTCCTTCAGTCCTTTATGTGGACACGTCCACTTCGTGGAGCATTGTCCTGATCCTGGATCATAGGTGGTTGGCCTGGCGCCTGCGCAATGATTGGAGGGGTGAGGGTAGAGATATAGGGTGGGCGGAGATGGTTGCGGTCGACCTGGCGGTTAGGACTCTAATCTCATTTGGGTTTAGAAACTGCCACATAGTCATCAATTCAGACAATGCCGGTGTGGTTGGAGCTCTTAAATCTGGTTGCTCACAAAACTTCCAACAGAATTTGATCTTGCGAAATGTAGTTGCGAGTTTCCAAACTGCCTCACTGTGGATTTCAATGAACTGGGTACCGACTGATCAGAATCTGGTTGATGCTCCTTTGTGGGGTCTTTTTCCGCCTTGTTCCACTCTTCTTCCTACTCCTCCCCGGTTGCCAAGATACCTCAAACCTTTTTTGACCAATTGTATATGATTCGAAGATTGTGTAAACTAGTTGACACGTTTGTACGACCTAGGCTCTTAATTTGCTCACTTCAGAAAATTGATTTAGTTAAATCACCTTCTTATTAGGAGTGATATTTGATATGTTCAGGCAGTAAGATGTCTGGTTTTGGTAGTCTGAGAGGCTAACCAATATTTAGAATGATACGGTGGTAGTCTGAGAGGCTAACCAATATTTAGAATGATACGGTGGCTGACTTATTAGGCATATATCTGGACATGTGCCACGCTCAAGACTACTCCCCATTGACGATGCCCAAGTCACCCACCTTCATAGATATTTCCCTTTTTATTCAATCAAATCAGAGGACTGCAAACAGATACAAGCCATACAACATGACTGCCGTTGCTGTCCATCCTCATTCACCTTCTTGCAGTCAGACTTTGACCAAGAGAGAGCAATCTCACATTGATAGCATCGTGGCAAATGCTTGGCGGGCGTCTACAGCTAACCGGTATTCAGCATCAATCAAACAATTCCTGGAGTTCTGCGCTGCTCGCAACATCTCTACCTCGGATGCCCTTCCTATCTCAGAGGATCTACTGTGTTTGTACGCAGCTTCAATGGCTGGTTTCAGGGCAGGTTCAACGGCATCTAATAAGATTTCAGCCTTACGAGCTTGGCATATACACAATAACTTCCCATGGGTGGGGGGGGCTCCGTCTGAAGTATGTCCTAAAAGGTATTGAAAACCTACGACCTCCGGAATCGATACAGCAAGAGAAACCCCTGGTCTCTCTAGACATGCTTCATATCTTGGGTACTTCCTTGAATTTACGAGATCCATTCGACGCTTGTGTATGGACAATCGCTATGCTTTCTCTGTGGTCTCAACTTAGGATGGGGGAAATACTTCCCAAGACCGGGAAACCAGCAGACTTATCTTCATTACCTTGCTGGTCAAACTTCGGCTTGCCTAACGAAATCGGTTCTAGAACCCTCTTCTTGCCTCGCACTAAACAAGGGGGTAGGAAAGGCGAGACGGTGATAGTCAGTCGGCAGGATTGCTTTAGCGACCCTATAGCAGTTTACACGTCTAAGGATGGAAAACGGATACCTTTGGTGTTGAGGAAATTTCTGGCAAGGATCAATCCGATACTAGTTCAGCATGGTTTCAAAACTGTTAGTGGCCACTGCTTCC
>QLOM01000157.1:0-24556 GCA_003313785.1 Termitomyces sp. MG148
GGGTAATGATAGACACGTTCCTGCATGGAATCCCAGATGCAATGAGAGAGTCTCTCATCTGTGACAACGGACTATCTCCCAAAGTCAACACAGTTGAGGAATTCATAGCACATGCATTGCGCTATGAGCAAGCTTGCAAAGTGGCTAAACACTTTGAAATTCATTGTTCAAAGACGCGGCCAGCCAAGAGACCTGAGCCTCAGAAGGTAGGCACCTTCTGGGCCTGCCGGAAGGATATGGGTGGCAATACAAACCCTTGGTTCATAATAAAGATGTCGTATGGCTGGGAGTGACGATTATGCCCTGACCGCCCCACGGATCGGAGAGATTCAGTGGTACGAGACCTCCAACAAGGTCCACACCGGGAGGGTAATCAACCAAAACCATTGGTTGACGTTGTCAAGATGTCAAATCCGCTGCCGCAAGCTGAGGCGAGTCGCCCTGCCGGGGCAAATGCTTGCTTCAAATGTGGCTGACCTGGACACTACGTGAACAGATGTCTAGGAAGCGGTGGGCGGGTAGTGGCCAAGCCACGCACATATATGCATGCGGCACACATGGCTATCCCTGATAAAGAAGGGGTAGACTCAGGTAATGAGCCTGATGTTGAGAATGAGGAGGTTGATAACCTCAGTAGCGGCGCACCAGAGGCTGGGAATGCCTCTGAGCCAGAACAGATGTCAGACAGCAAGTACGTCAAGGTCAACGTATATGATAATGATTATTATGCACGGGAGTCAGAGTCAGAGTTTATGGAAGCTCTGATGGACTATCTGGCCAGTGCGCTCAACCGACCAATTGGTGCTGCAAACGTGAAAGTGTATAAGGTACACCTTCAGAAAGCCCCAGAGAAGCTGGCAAGGCCAGCCCTGAAGCGTGAGGACAAGGAGTGCCTTGCATTGTACATTGAGGTGAACGGTCACAAGGCATAGACCTTGTGGGACTCTGGGAGTATGATGACTGGGGTGACACCTCAGTTCTGCCAGGTGCATGATGTGTATGTCAGTGAACTGAAGGAGCCACTACTCCTTCAGCTGGGTACCATGGGCAGCCAAGCTGCGGTGCAGTTTGGAACACAGGCAATGATTGCCTGTGCCAAGTCAAAATCTAGGGAATACCTGGATGTAGTGAACTTTGATCACTACAACATGATTATAGAAACACCTTATATGAGAAAGCACAGTGTTATTCTTGATTTCAAGAATAACAAGATAATAGTGGATGGCAATGTCATCCCAGCAGTCAGAGTGACTGTTGATAATAGCAATGGTTGTCTCCATCGATACTGGGCTACAGAAAAGAAGCCCCTAGTCAGGCAACATTGACTAGTTGGTGGCAGGAAAGTGCCCGCCGTAGAGGAGGTGGATGACAAAGAGCAAGCTCGTGTGAGCTTGCTAGTGAACAGTCCAGCACTGATGGTGCTGGAGAATGAAGTTCTAGAGTACGAACGTACTCTGAAGAGGGGGAAAAGCCCCAAGGAAAAGTGTAAAAATCAGGATAAGACTGAGGCTAAGAGGCCTCAGCATGCAGAAAGCATGGGATGTCAACCAATGTTGTCACAAGTCAAGGTTGAGGACCTTGTTTCAAGTAACGAGCAAGGAATGTTGGGGGATGATACATCCTCCAAACAGATGACTTGGTTGATATGGGATTGACCAGTACCACATCCTACGTTTGAATGGGCATTCAATCCGCAAATGCCTACCGAGTGGAATGAGCTGGTAGCATCCATGTACATGTGGAATGAACCATGCTGGAGTCCAAAAGAAGAGTCATATCGTCAGGCTAGTGATGACAAAATATCACTGCCCAGCAAGGTGTTTTTCAACGGACTGTCTGTGACGTCGAGGAGAAGCAAGAAAAGTGTGCCTGTGCGATTGCACACACTGGACGAGAGTGAGCTGAGGATCATAGCCCTCAGAGAAAAGTACGATCATCCAGCTGCACAGGCAAAGACAAGTACAAGCCCATGACATAACGTGGGCATGAAAGGCAAAGGTAAAACCACTGGTTTTACAGAAGAAGATATCCCAAACTTGCAGCTGCAATGGCAACAGGAATTTGCGGATATCTTGAACGGTACCAAGGAGGAGCTACCTCCTTGGAGGGAAGTCAACCATGAAATAAACCTTATAGATGAGAATAAGGTGTACAAATATCATTTGCCGCGATGCCCAATGGCACTCCAGCAGCAGCTGAGAGACAAGACCAATTGGTACTTGCGAGCTCAGTGGTGGGAGGCCAGACTGGCCTCCCAAGCTGCACCGCTGTTGTGCATTCTGAAGAAGGACGGGACGCTGAGGACTGCGTTGGATGCTTGCCAACGCAATGACAATACAGTGAAGGATGTGACACCACTTCTGGATCAGGAAGTGATTTGAGAAGACATGGCAAGAGCAAAGTTCAGGTCAAAAATTGACCTGACAGATGTGTATGAACAAGTGAGAATTTGCTTGTCCGATATTCCAAAGACAGTGTTCTCGTCAATAACGGGAACATATGTTAGCAATATAATGCAGATAGGAGACTGTAACGCTCCTGCTATGTTTCAGAGGTTGATGACCTCTATATTCAGAGACATCATTGGAAGATTTGTCCATATATATTTGGACAACATATTCATTACTCGATCGAGAAACATGAAAAACACCTCCATATTATATTTGAGTGATTGAGGTCCAATTTACTGTACCTCAAATGGAAGAAATGCGAATTATATGCCGAGACAGTGGACTGCCTCGGACACAAGATTGACAGTTAGGGTATTCATCCTGACCAAGACAAAATCGATTGCATATGCAAATGGCATGTGCCCTGGAATTACAATGATGTCCAACAATTTGTTGGACTGGTAAATTATATTGGCAATTGCCTGCCCAATATAACCACGTATACTGGACCATTGATGTCCATTACACAAAATGGGGCTCCATTCATATGGAGACCTATCCACCAGCAATGTTTTAAAATGATCAAGAGGATCTGCTCAAAGACACCTGTCATCCAACCCATAGATCCCAGGCATGATGAGCCAATCTGGCTCATCTGTGACGCTTCAAAGACGGGAGTTGGTGCAATGTATGGCCAGGGAAGTTCCTGGCAGAATTGCTGTCCAGCAGGATTTATGTTGAAGAAGTTCACTTCAGCACAACAGGATTATGCAGTCCATGAGCTGGAAACGCTAGCCATACTTGAGGCGCTCCTCAAGTGGGATGATGGGATATAAAATCCACATCATTACAGACCACAAGGCACTTGAGTTTTTTAAGACTCAAGCAACTCTGTCCCCCTGGCAACGCCGGTGGATTGACTATATGTTGCAATACCACTTTGACATTACCTATGTCAAAGGCGAGTTGAATAAGGTGGCTGACTGTCTCTTGAGGTATTTTGAGAGCAATAGAGTAGGCAAACACCATGAGAGCCATGACTATGTCAATGTGGATGTCTGCATTGACCCCCAAGGCAATGAACTTCCGTATCATTGCTACAGGGAAGTAAAAGAACATGTAGTGGAGCTTTGGGCCATGCGAGCGACTGAGATCCGATGGAGTTGACGCCTGCAAGAATGCTATGAAGCTTGGGACATAGAAGCTGAGCAGCTAGAACAGGCTCATCCTAAACTGCTGGTGGAAGTGCATCAAAGCATGGCAGGCCGTGGCCCTAGAGTAGACAGCCAAGGCATTACACTGGCGGACGCATTGGTAGCTGCAGGAGAGCAGGCGACTCTTCCTGTTCTCCAATCTGATGAGTTCCTACATGAAGTACGTCGGAAATACAACCAAGATACATTTTATGCTGAGATACAGCATAATGCAACGGCTCATCCACGATTCAGTGTGGATGATAAGGGTCTGATCTGGATAACCAATGTTCAAGAACAACAGGTGGCATATACCACGCGACCGGCCCCTAATTACTCAGATTATCACACAAGCCCACAAAACTGTTGGTCATTTTGATACCAACAAGACACTCGAATACCTGAGGCAGTGGTACTGTGATGACGCCCAAAAGTTTGCTAAGCACTGTAAAGTTGACAATAGCCTAGCACTTATAAATCAATAGGTTGGGCGCACTAAGTAACGAGGTTGAGTCCTGGCAGAGTCCCAGAAACACGTAAGTAAAGTGAAAGTAAAAATAAAGTTAATAGAAAGGTGCTTAGCACAACTAAGTGCTAATAGTTAGGCCGTAGGTGCCTAAGTCGAGTTTGCGTAGTGTCTTGTTTAGTCCCGTAGGTGGACTAGCATAAAGAGTGCACCCGTAGTTGGTGCCTAGTATGCCGTATGAGAGAAAGATAAGGAAAGCAACTCTAGGCACTAAGAGTGCTTGTGAGAGCGGATTACTGAGAAGTCAAAGATGGGCTGTAAACTCTGGTAATTGTCCCCAAATGTGGTAGCTATGTACAGTTTTTATAAAAAAGGTAAGAAATCATATGTAAAATGTCGCTAAAGTGCTTTGACAGTGTAAATGAAAAATATAACCTAAAAAGTATTAATGCACCAAGGCTGTTTGCTAAGCGGTAGGATCAGTAGCTAAGCGTGAAAATGATGCCTTTAAGCTGTCTGTCACTTGTTAATTCCTTTAGCCATCGGCTAGTACTTCATTCCTCAAGTCCCTATGTTGAACTTAGAGCAAAACTGCTCCAAAACGCGCTAGAGAACGTCAGTAAGCGCTAAGAGGTGTTGGTAAGCGCTAAGAGGCGTCGGTAAGCGCTAAGGAGCGTCGGTAAGTGCTAAGAAGCGTCGGTAAGCGCTAAGAGGCATCGGTAAGCGCTAAGGAGCATCGGTAGGCGCTAAGAAGCGTCGATAAGCGCTAAGAGAGAGTCGCTAAAATGTAGCTTTCTGTGCTGAGTCTAAGTGGAGTCTCATCAACTGGTGGCCTCAGATGCAGGTGGACATGTCCGAATTTTGTCAGACCTGTGAGGCCTGCCAGCGCTCAAAAACGAGTAACAAGAAGCCAGCAGGGAAGTTACACTCTCTGCCGGTTCCTACCAAGCCGTGGGTGTCAGGTTCCACTGACCTGGGGGCTCAGCAATTCTGGGCGAGGCCTTACCAGGCGTACTTGGACAGCTACAGACACGCTGGGACCTAGAGAGGACCGGAGGAAGGCGTCGGGACAAGGGGACATGCGCCGGGAACGTAGGGAGACCAGACGAAGTGTCCTGGGGTTGGCGCGAGCAGGGGGCAAGCGCCGGATGAAAAGGTTCTATTGGAGGAAGTTTGGGTTAGACGGCGCGATAGGTGGCGCGCTGGCAGTGGACTATCCGGGGAAATCAAGGGACTGATAGGCGAATAGACAGTTTAGAGTTCAACAGGTGCAGAACCGAACTCAGGAGGAGCGGAAATGCGGGCCGGATAAGATAAGAGACCGGAGATACAAGAGGGGAAGGGAAGGAGAAACTCGAGGCAGAGATGGAGAACAATAGAGAGAGATGGATGAGTAAAAGAGATGGAATTGAGAGAATAAATAGAGACAAGGATGAGTACAAGACGAGAGAGTAGAGATGAGAGAGTAGAGACAAATACGGGACTATAGAAATGGAGACGAGTACGAGACTATAGAGCGGAGATGAGTACGAGGTGAAGTTACAAGGCCGGAGTGATACGAGAAGAAACCGGGGAGTATGGGCAATATCAAAACTACCGTACTTAGTGCTACGGGGGGGCTTATATACTGACTACATGACGAGGCAGGTCCGGGGTCCCGGTTCTGGGTCTGGGGGCTGCTCCGGGGCTCTGATGGTGTCCCGGAGCACCTAGGAAGACAAAGGGAAACCGCAAGTGTTGGATGGAAGTGGCGCCGTTGCTTTGGGAGTCGCAGTGGCGCCGCGCGAGGGAGGATGTGGCGCAACAAGAGGACGCGATGAAGCATGATGCGGGAGTTGATGCAGGACAAAGCATGATGCGTGGGTTGATGCGCAGGGCAATGCAGGATGCACAGCATGATGCGCAGATGGTGCAGACCATGCATGATGCGTCAAATGATGCCTGATGATGCCTGATGCGTTGGATGTTGTGTGGGTTGCCATGCTGTTGCGCCAGGAATCTCCGGGGATCATTGGTGATGTCTGTGGGGTGTCCAGAGGGAACGTCAGGGTCGACCGGGGTATGACGTGATGACTGTGTTGGGTGTTTGTGGAGTTTGTCCCGAGTCGAGGTTGTGCAAGAGGTGTTTGCCGGGGTGTGTGGTGTGGTCCTGAGCCTGGGGCTCAGGCCTGGGGGTGGGTCGTGACAGTGGGACTCCATTGGAATGGACTTTGTGGGCCCATTTCCTGAGTCCAAAGAGTATAATTACCTTTGGGTGGTTATCTGTTGCATGATGAGCATGGTGCACCTAATACTGGTGCACACAACAACGACAGCGTCAGAACTGTCGTGGATATATTTGAAGGAGATTGTAAGGCTGCATGGCCTTCCAAGTTTGATTGTGAGCGATAGAGACGCAAAATTCATGTCTCAATGGTGGCAAGAGCTTCATAAGCTCATGGGAGCTAAACTGCTCATGTCCACATCGTTCCATCCGCAGACAGATGGTTAGACAGAGCGAGCAAATAGGAGTATTGCCCAGATAGTTTGTGCGGTGGTCTGACCAGACCAACGCGACTGGGTAGACAAGATACTCCTCACTGAGTTCGCAATTAATGCCAGCGTATCAGAAACTACAAAATATGCACCCTTTGAGCTCAATGGAGGATACATGCCCTCCATGCTACAAGAACTCTGGGGAGATGAGGTGGTCCATAAAGGAGTAAAGGACTTTGCGTGAAAAGGGTTGGAGAACCTGGCCAACGTGCACGATGCAATTATTGCAGCACGTATCATACAGGCACAACATGCGAATGATAGGCGTAGTGACAAGCCTGAACTAATGCCTGGTGCATTAGTATATTTATCTACGGAAAACTTGAACCTCCCAAAAGGGAGGGTGAGGAAGCTATGTCCAAAGTTTATTGGACCATACCAAATCTTGGTTGTGGAACCAAGTACGTCAAACTATGTGCTAGAGCTGCCTGCAGCTCTACAAGCCCGACGCATCGTGCTTAAGTTCCATGTATCGTTACTTAGGCGGTATAATGCCAATGATGCCATGTTCCCAAATCGGGTAATGCCCGAGACATATGACTTTGGCGCCAGTGATGAACAAGAGTGGTTTGTTGAGGAGATCCTGGGCCATTGTTGGAAGGAGGAAACGCACCTTGAGTTTGAGGTACAATGGAGTGTTGGTGATATGACATGGGAGTCATATCAGACATGTGCAAAGCTGGCAGCAGTGAACAGGTACTTAGAGCTGCAGGGCATGAAACACCCAAGTCAGCTTGCTAAGCATTCACGTGCTTAGCCTGATAATATTGATAAGATCATGGTTGGATCTATTGGAATTTGGATCTGAGATCAGATCAGATCATAATCAGATCAGTCAGAACTTGGACAGATAAGATGGAGATAATCATCCATCTGATGAGATAGGTCAGATCAAGATGCAGAGATGTGTCTCAGATCAGGTTATATAACCTGATGACTGATAATTTTCTTGTTTTTCCCACCGAGGAACTTACATTTTTTTTTGTTTTCACTATGTTGTACCCATACCCAGGTACAACAAATCAGTTGCAGCCTCAGAACCCACAGGGTTCTGGAGGAGGGAGGCAGCCCCCACAACAGCAACAAGCGCAGCAGCAGCCGATGATGACACCAAGTGTGGCTGTCAGGAGACTCCTCATTTCTCCCTTCTTTCACTCCTTATTCCTTCATTCTTCCTCTATTTATTTCCTTATTTCTGCTGTCACTCTTTTACTTTACTGCTTCTATTCTTTCAACACTATCTATTAGTACTATTCTCAGCCCTTGAGGTGCTCTAGTTCTTTAGTTATCATTTAAACAAGTGTAACCAATGCTTCCAGAGGCTTAGTAAGCATCCAGAGGCTTAGTCATCTCGAGGCTAGCCTCCAAATTACTAAGCAAGTCACATGAGACATGTGCATGACCTCTGGCAATGGCAATTTCCGAGTTTTTGATTATTTTTGGAGATTTTCCTTTTTTAGATTATAAATTTTATTGTGGCTTTTGTCATGCTATACAGTTACTTCCCATGCTTTTGGAGCCTTGGAAGCGTCACTCCTGGCATAGGGAATCCCTAGACTTGTTCTCTTTGGATTTTCCTCTGCCAGGTGAGTAGTTATGGTTGTATTACTTAAATATACTTTGGATTTCCCTCTGCCAGCTGTGTGACTGAGCCATAACCTCCAGAGGTCGCCCTTACAGTGGCGTTGTTCCCCATGGTGTCCCAGTTTGGGCAGACTCCTGCCCAATTTGGACAGACATGCCTACCGCATCCATTGGAGGACAGTAATGGGGCATGCCCTTGTCCGAGCCCTCGCTCCCTCAAGATGAGCCCGTGGACGCTTTGCAAGGCTGTTAGCCTTGATCATTGCACGCCCAGGGCTCTACAAGGAAGCTGTCACAGCTTACGATGCAGCACATTCCGATGCACCGTTCCTGCCCCTGAGCTGGACAGATGTCCAGCTCACACTTCCTAAGTTCAATGATGCCATTGCAGTGAACCTGACAGATGCAGATGTTCTGCATACGCTAATTGTCAACCGCACTGTCGAATGGATTAACCACGCCTACACCTTTGGCGTGGTCTTCCTCAAGACCCATTTCTTCAAGGCTAATGCCTCGATTGACTTATACCGCGCAGTCAATGATGAACGGCATCGTCAACTTGATCAGTACGGAGAGCCGCCCGCAATTTTCCAGTGGGACAGATGGAGAATTCCCTCGGTCAACGACATGATCCACTTTCATGTGCTCCTAGCATGTGAGCATTCACAAGGACATAACTATGACAAGAGCAGAATGTACTATCCGGTTGGAATGAATTCCAATCGACATGACTTATGGCACCATCGATCGCGCCACAGACCGCCCCCCCCTCCACCTGTGGTTCAACCGACCACAGAACATGCTCCAGTTGCATCAACATCGGCTGGGCCAGTTGCCTCAACATCATTGGCTAACATCAACACCGAGATGAAGATTGACTTGGACAGCAAGTTGGCATGTTCGCCCTCTGCGTAACTATCATAGGCAGTGATATGATGCTGTACAGCATTCAGAGACAAAACATGCACCAGAAGTCAAAATAAACCTTCAATATACAGGCTGAAAACTGTAAGCCTCCTGGTAGCAGTCTCTACAAAGTATATTCCCAAAAACACCACAATAAATACACAGGAAGTACAGTAAAAGGACAAGGAATCAGCTCAGAGTCATCAAGTCAATAATAGCCAGTCACTGTAATGGAGAGGGGAAGCATGGAGCTGGCAGAGGCATCAAAATTGGGATCAGATTGTGATGATCTGGATCAAAGAAGCAGATCTACCACTACCCAATTTGGCATGGCTAAATGGAGGAAGAAGGAAGAAGCATGGAATGCAGGGAAGGGATAAAAGGGGAAAAAGAAAATTTATGAATGGAAGCCAGACAAAAGGAGCAGGAGCAGATGGAGCAGAGGCAAATGGGGAAGGAAAAGCTAAGAATAGCAAAGAAGAATGATGGCTTCCAGAACTGACTAGTGGCACCAAGACAATGGCTAAAAAGGGAATAGTGGAAGCAAATAGGATCAGTGGAAGTAAGAATGGAATGGTGGAAGATGAAGGATGGCACCCAAAATAGGAAGAACAATTCAAATAATGGGTTGACAAATGGGCTTGGTAGTCAGGTGACAAGGTGGTCTGTGCACTGTGGGGAAAGGTATAAATAGGCTAGGTAAATTAGAGAATAATCAGGCAATTAATAGGCAAAGGCTCAGTGGTTCCCAGGGAGTGAATCACTTAAGCTAGAGTTTGTTAAAAACCTCAGAGGCTATTGATAGGCAAAGGCTCGGTGGTTCCCAGGGAGTGAATCACTTAGGCTGGAGTTTGTTGAGAACCTCTACCTTTCAAAGTATTATATATTTTGAAAAGTAACTCTCAAAACACCAAGTTTATTATCAAGCAACAGTGTGGATTTGCAGTAACTTTCTAAGACTTCAAGAAAGCCCCAGAACTATCTGTAATACTCTAACCAAGTACTACAGCAGCTTATCCTCTTCACTCATACTGTTGATTAACGTCGGCGTACGTATTGTTTGACAGATGGACCTAGACTCTGAGCCGTGGAGGCATTGTTCACCCCCATATTGTGGAAATAGTAGGACAATAATGACAATTATCACCATAGGATAAACTACACCTGACTCCTATACATGTAGACTGCCAAGCAGTCTAAAAGGGGGGTGTGTAACGGACCTCAGTCGTAGAGCTTGTCTCTACAACTTACTTTACTCACAAATGACTGTCATAATTATTTATATTAAATAATTATATTACTAATATTTGTATATAGCATTGTGTGGCTGCCTTATGTAAGGCAGCCATTTTTACTGTCATACTACATAGTACTAGAATCGTATACTGATCTGGTTCTTTTGTGTGATAGTAAGGCTTTCTATATCTTGACAACGTTTCATTCTTCCTCCAGAATATTGAAGTGCTATAAGAGCAACCTCTGGAGGCTATGGCTCAGTCACACAGCTGGCAGAGGGAAATCCAAAGTATATTAGAAAATGCATAGGTAACACTACAATAACTACTCACCTGGCAGAGGAAAATCCAAAGAGAACAAGTCTAAAGATTCCCTATGCCAGGATTGACGCTTCTAAGGCTTCAGAAGCATGGGAAACAACTATACAGATCAACAAAGTGGCTAACCTTAACCTAAATAGTGAAAAACTCGGACATGGCATGTGACTTGGTAGTTACCGGATCACATGCAGCTTATTAGGTAAGCTAGAGTGGACAGAACCAGTAAAAGAAGGTAAGGGAGAACTATACTAAAGGTAAGAAGATAAGCAAGAAAGAAAAAGAAGAATAAGAAAAGGAAATAAAGGACAAGAAAAGGGAAGAGATGAGGAGTCCCCTGACATCACCCCTCCTCTAGAGTGCGGTGTCTTGATGTGCTGGGTAAAAGTAATTCTGGACAGCCTGGTCGACCTTGGAGAGGAAGTAGATGCCTCTAATTGCCCAGGGAGCATTGGGATGCTGTTGATAGAATTTCTGGACTAAGACAGGAGTGTGGACGTTTTCTTGTGGCTCCCAAGAGATGTTTTCAATTCCATAGCCCTTCCACTTGACCTTGAACTGAAGCTTATTTCTGAAGAGTTGGCTATCTAGGATCTGTTCCACTTCATACTCTTCTCGGGTGTCTATTAGAACTGGAGGTGGTAGTGGCTGTAGACATTGGCCTGGAATTGTATCATCTGGTGCAGGAGAGAGCTTTACCACATTGAAGACCGGATGGAGTTAGCTCATTCCACTAAGCAGTTTGAGTTGATAGGCTAGTGGACCTACCTGCTTTACTATAGGAAATGGTCCTAGACAACAATGAGAGAGCTTCTGAGAAGGTTGAGTGGTAGCAATGTCCGAGGCATCCAAATAGACTCGATCTTTAGGCTTGTACTTGGGGGCTGGAGTCCATCCACAATCATAATAGCGGACCATGTCATCCTTTGCCTTAGTTAAGGCTGCTTTAGCTTCTTCTTGGGCTGCTTTCATCCAATCTAGAAACTCATTAACAGCTTCATTCTCTGAAGGTTGTCCACAAGGCTCAAATCTCATCCAAGGGTGTTGACCGGTGTCCAGAAGGAAAGGAGACATCTGAGTGGCAGCATGTACGCGGTTGTTGTATTGAAACTCAGCCTCTGGTAATAGGTCGTCCCAGTCATCCTGTCATTCATTGTAGAAAAGCCGAAGATACTGTTCCAGCTCTTGGTTGACACGCTCAGTCTGGCCATCAGACTGAGGGTGATAGGCAGTGGAGGTGTGGAGTTTGACCTGGAGGAGGCGATACAGTTCTCTGGTAAACTCTGCCACAAACTGAGGTCCACGGTCTGAAACATAGGCATTAGACAGCCCATAGAGTTTCCAGACATGCTTCCGGTACAGGTTAGCAGCTCCCATAGCAGAGCATATGGTGTATGTTGGAATGAAGTGAGCATGCTTGCCGCAAAGATCTACTACTACCATGATTGCATTGTATCCATGAGCATCTGGTAACTCGACAATGAAGTCTACTGAGGCCACGCTCCAACGCTTAGCTGAAATAGGCAAAGGATGAAGTTGTTCCATAGAAGGCTGAAAACAAGGTTTAGTTCGAAGGCAGAAGTCACTGTAAGAGCCAATATACCGTGACATTTGAGGCCACCAGTAATTCTGAGAAACCAGTTCCAGTGCCAGGATGGCCTGCAATCCAAGAATTGTGATGCTGCTTGACAATCTGCCTCCGGAGGTCAGGTAAGTTGGGTACATAAATGCGCCCCCGGAAGGTGAGAAGACCATTCTCCAAAGACCACTCGTCAGTGCAAACTGACTTCACTCCAGCTCTCTTCTGCATATGCAGGGCCAGAGCAGCCTTGGCTACCAGGTCCTTTTGAGCGCCCTCTCGGTTACCTCGGCGGATGTCTTGAAGGATGCTTGCTTTTTCTTCCTGGCCAATTACACCTTCTAGAGCATGGATAGCAAAGAGCTCTAGCTTCAAGAGTACAATATTGTCATTGTTACTAGCTCCAGAACTATGATTAGCTTGCCTAGAAAGCGCATCTGGCTTGTCCATGCTTTGCCCAGATTTGTGGTGCAATGAAAAGTCAAAGTTAGCCAGATACAAGGACCATCAAGCCTGTCGGCGGTTAAGTTTCTTGGCTGTCTGAAAGTACTCTAAGTTCTTGTGATCAGTCCACACCTCAAACTTATGCCTGGCACCTTCAAGGTAATGTCGCCACTCCTCAAATGACCAAATGATAGCTAACATCTCCTTGTCATGGATCTCATAATTGCGCTCCACGGCATTGAGACCTTTGGAGTAGAAAGCCACAGGATGCCACTTATCATCCTCCTTTGACTGCTGAGAGAGGACGGCTCCAGTAGCAAAATCTGAGCTATCGGCTTCCACTCGGAAGGGAGAGTCATCATCTGGGAATAGGAGGACAGGCTTTGAAGTGACTGCCTGTTTGAGGGTATCAAAGGCAGTCTGCTGTGCCACATCCCAGTGCCAAGGAGTGTTCTTAGTGGTAAGATCAAAGAAGGGCCGGGCATGGTGTGAAAAATCCTGAATGAACCTCTGGTAGAAGTTGGTGAAGCCCAGGAAGGCCTGAACCTCCTTCTTGTTCTTGGGCTCTGGTCACTCTGCCACACCAGCTACTTTGACTGGGTCCATCTCAGCCATTCCATGGAAAATGATCAGTCCAAGGTATTCAACCTTGGTCTGCTCAAATTCACACTTCTCTGGCTTAAGATAGAGCTGGTGTTGGCGGAAACATTCCAGCACGATGCGTGTAATCCAACGATGCTCCTCTAAAGTCTTGGTATAGATGAGGATATCATCAAGATATACACACACAACACCCTCCGCTATAAGGTCTCGGAAGATGTCGTTCATCATGGTCTGGAAGGTGGCTGAGCTATTAGTAAGGCCAAAGAACATCACCAGAGGTTCAAAGAGTCCGCGATTTGTTTGGAATGCTGCCTTCCACTCATCACCTTCTTTGATGCGCACATTGTTGTAGCCTCAGCAGACATCCAACTTGGTGAAATAGCATGCACTTTGGAGGTTGTTGACAAGCTCTGAAATGAGTAGTAAGGGGTAGCAATTCTTCATAGTCATCGCTTTCAAAACTTGATAGTCTTGAACCAAATGTAGAGAACCATCCTTCTTTTTAATAAAGAAGACTGGGGAGGCCATTGGGGACTTTGAGGGATGGATGCAACCAGAATCTAAATTCTCCTGCAAGAAGACATCAAGCTCATCCTGTTCTTGGGGAGAGGGAGGATAGACCTTGCAGCTAGAGGGCTCAGCATTGGGTGTAAGCTCAATAGCATGGTCCCACTGCTTGCGCTCTGGCAGGGAGTCAAATGACGCCTTAGAGAAAACATCCTCAAAGTCCTGCAGGTGATGAGGGACTGCATCCCGAAATGACTTAGGAGCAGAGTTGGTGGCAAAGGCCTGAGCTAGCCACTGGAAAGTAGTTTGGCTAGCTCTAATCTCTGCCACAGTTGGGGGAGGTCGTAAAGTAGTTGCATAAATCCTATCACCTGTTTCAATGGCCTTGTCTGGGGACTCTGAGTCAGGAGCACACACAAATTCACCCTCACATCCATCTTCCATCTGGGCTTCACTCACTACACCTCAAACGTCCTCATAGAGGGCCTCTCTATGAGGGAACGCCAAGGGAGGAGGATCCAGTAGGTCGAGGTCTGCAAAGGGGAGGTGTCCAACTCAGCAAGCACGTATAGCAGTGCGCTCATGGACTGAGGCTCTGCGCTCCTCTCTAATTTCCTTGGCACATGTAGAACACTGTTGGAGGCAGTGGCTCATACTCACTTTACCCTTGGCCCAGTCAATTTCAGGGTTGTGGTCACGTAAATTACTAAGCAAGTCACATGAGACATGTGCATGACCTCTGGCAATAGTAATTTCCGAGTTTTTGATTATTTTCGGAGATTTTCCTTTTTTAGATTATAAATTTTATTGTGGCTTTTGTCATACTATACAGTTACTTCCCATGCTTCTGGAGCCTTGGAAGCGTCACTCCTGGCATAGGGAATCCCTAGACTTGTCTCTTTGGATTTCCCTCTGCCAGGTGAGTAGTTATTGTTGTATTACCTATATATACTTTGGATTTCCCTCTGCCAGCTGTGTGACTGAGCCATAGCCTCCAGAGGTTGCCCTTACAGTTGGATTACAATGGGAATTTGGTGGATTTTGTTGCAGTTGTCAACACTCTGGAGATGGCTTTGGATTATGAGAAGGCACTTACAAGGTTGGATGAGCCACAGCAGGGTCTTGTTAGAAAACTCAGGAAGGCAGCAGGTGAAATCACTAAAACTGTTAAAAAGAAGTGCAAACATACAGCATGTTGATTTTGGTTCTACATGGATTAACAAGGAGTTTATAGGACCAGAACTTAAACCTAAAGATGATGCAGCAAAAGCAAAAGCCAAAGATTCAGTCTTCACAAGAAAGGAATTTGCAATTCTCCAACAACAGATAGCAATTTTGGACTGGTATCATGCCAATGGCAAGAATCAGTCAAAAAAAGCTAAACATTTTGCACCACTTTATCCAAACCTCATTATTAAACAGCCTCTGATCTCTGCCTGGGTAAAAGATAAAGTAAAGTGGCAAAAGTTCTAGGCAGAGGCAAATAGAAATGTGGATCATTCCACCAAATGGCAGCACCAAACACAGCATGAGGAAGTGACAGAAATGATGGATCTTTGGGTATCAAAAGCAGTGGCTGAAGGTGTTTTCCTTACAGGAAGAGTTCTCCAAGCAAAGTGGAGTCAGTTTACAGATCTAGTTGGCATACCAGATGATGACCACTTGGATTTGAGTGATGGTTAGTTGACATGTTTCAAAGAGCAATCTAACTTGAAACAATTATGGCAGCATGGTGAAACTGGTTCTGCAAGTGCAGAAGTGGCAGAAAATGAACAAAAGCAGGTTCAGGAACTTATTTATGGGTGTGGCTATAAGCTGAAGGATATTTTTAACATGGATGAGACTGGATTATTTTATGGGTGTGTATCAATAATGCTTTTTCTTAACTTGTTTTGCTGATCTTATTGACAGAATGCCACCTGATCAAGGTCTATCTGATAAATAGCATGCAGGTGTGAAGAGAAGAAAAGTCTGCTTGACATATGCATTCACAGCAAATGCAGATGGATCAGAAAAGCTCTAGCCCATGGTTATTGGCAAAGCTAATGATACGGCAGCCCGCCGTGATGGAACAATAAAACATGTAGCATTACAAGCGGTACAAGACAAAATACAAAGTATGTCTAAAATAAGGCTGAAAACCATAAGCCAGACATACCAAACAGCCAAAAACTGTAGGCTGTATGTACCGTAATGTTCCATGCCTCCTGACAAGTCTGAAACTGGTCAAACAATGTCAAACGGTGCATAAATCGTCGAGTTATAAGCATATCTTTGAGTAATGCCAAAATAGTGATAGCCGAGGCTTCCATCAATCAATCATTGATGATCCAGAGTAAGATCTTGATGGGAATGATAAGCAAGATGTGGCTGTGTCAAAAGAAGCTGATTTTATCATGGAAAAATCCGCAATCAAAGATAAAGCTGAAAATAGCACGGCACTCAGCAGCCATCAAAATAGATTAGATTAATACTATCTAATCTCAGACCAAGATCCGAATACCGAAATCAGTCTAAATTAAGGATTGATGGAATCAATCAAAGATCCCAGATCATGATCTGTGATCAGCACATCAGAACCATCAAACTTTCCTTCTCAGAGCCCTACAGCACTCAATTATAGTGCTATCCTGCCCCCCTGAGTACCTCCAGACTCCCTGGAACCATGCAAATACAATGGAAGGACCCTTAGCAGGTCCCGGATGACAGAAACATGGAAGCCAGAGGCCGGAAATAGCCTGAAACCAGCTGCCAGAGCAAAAACTTGCAATTCAGTAAATTTTATTGAATTGACTCCTGGCTGGCTCAATCTTAACCAGCACCTGGACCAATAGGAGGTCTGTGGACACGCCAATCATGCGTGGTCCATGTGCAAGGAAAGGGGTATAAATAGAACAAGGAAAAGGGGGACCCAGCTAAGGAAAACCTGTGCAGCTCGGAGTCCCAGGGAGTGGACTACTTAGGCTAATCAGTAAAGTACTTCAGACCAGCTTTAATAAAGCTTATTGTAAGGGCGACCTCCGGAGGTTGCGGCTAAGTCACACAACTGGCAGAGGAAAATCCGAAGTGTATTAAGAGCAGTACATACAACAGGGAAATAACTAATCACCTGGCAGAGGGAAATCCGAAGAGAACAAGTCTAAGGATTCCTCTGCCGTGGCGTGGTGCATCAGTGTGGGGGCAGAGGTGTGAGAATGGCTGTACAGTACTGGGCGAGTCTCTCTGGAGATCTCTGGAGACCCCCAGAGAACTCCGGAGTAGCCAAAAAAGGAAGTCCAAAAGGAAGTTCCCTGACATCACCCTCCCCCTTAGGGTGCGGCGTCTCGACGCACCGGGTAGAACCAGTTGCGGACTGCGCGGTCGACTGGGGAGATGGGGTAGAGGCCTTGAATTGTGCAGGGAGCCTCAGGGTGACTACGGTGGAAGTCCCTCACCAGGGCGGGTGCGTGGACGTTCTCTGTGGGTTCCCAGGAGATGTCTTCAATACCGTAGCCCTTCCACTTGACCTTGTATTGTAGCTTGTGCCGGAATAAACGACTGTCAAGGATCTTCTCCACTTCATACTCCGGGCAGTCATCGACAATGACCGGAGGCGGCGGAGGCAGGGCACGTTGACCTGGGATAGGGTCGTCCAGGGCAGGCGAAAGCTTGACCACATTGAAAACCGGGTGTAGGTGCCGCATGCTGGTGGGTAGCCAGAGCCTGTAGGCCAGCGGTCCTACCTGACGCTCGACTACATATGGCCCCAGTTGTTGGTGTGAGAGCTTTTGGAATGGCCTAGTGGTCGCAATGTCGGAGGCATCCAAGTAGACTCAGTCTCCGGGCTTGTACTGGGGGGTTGGTGAGCGTCCTCGGTCATAATAGCAGACCATGTCGTCCTTGGCCTTGGCCAGGGCCGCCTCTGCCTCCTCCTGTGCCTTCTGCATACGGTCGACGAACTCGTTGACCGACTTGTTCTCCGACTGCCATGCATGCGGTTCAAAGCCCATCCGGGGGTGTCTGCCGGTGTCCAGGAAGAACGGGGAGTGCTGCATGGAGGCGTGGACGTGGTTATTGTACTGGAACTCAGCCTCCAGGAGGAGCTCGTCCCAGTCATCCTGACGCTTGTTGCAGAAGAGCCGGAGGTACTGTTCCAGTTCCTGGTTAACACGTTCAGTCTGGCCATCGGACTGCAGGTGGTAGGCGGTGGAAGTGTGGAGCTTGACATGCAGGAGATGATAGAGCTCCCGGGTGAAGTCTGCCACAAACTGGGAGCCCCGGTCGGAGACGTAGGCATTGGAGAGGCCGTGGAGCTTCCAGACGTTCTTCCGGTACAGGTTGGCCACGCCCATTGCGGAGCAGGTCATGTGTGTCAGAATGAAGTGAGCTCACTTTCCATACAGGTCGACCATGACCATCACTGCGTCGTATCTGTGCGTGTCTGGAAGCTCCACGATGAAGTCGACGGAGGCCACACTCCAGCATGCCGCAGGTGTAGGGAGGGAATGCAGATGACCTGTTGGAGGGCGCTGGTGTGGTTTTGTCTGGAGGCAGAGGTTGCAGGTGCTGGTGTAGGAGCCGATATAGCGGGACATCTGCGGCCACCAGTAGTTCCGCAAGACCAGCTCCAGCGTTTTCCACCTACCGGGGTGCCCCGTGACATGGGAGTCATGGTGCTGCTTGACAATGCGCCGGCGGAGCTCCGGGTTGTTGGGCACGTATATCCGCCCGCGGAAGGTGAGGAGGCCATCCTGCAGGCCCCACTCATCCGTGCGTACCGACTTTGTACCAGAGGGGCACCCCAAACGTAGCCCTAGGGCAGCTTTGGCAGCCGAGTCTTCCTGTAGACCTTCCCGGTTTCTCCGACGTATGTCTCGGAGAATGTTGACCTCGTCTCCCTGTACGGCTACCCCTTCCAAAGCACGAATAGCAAACAGCTCCGGGCGGAGGAGAGTGATGTTATCGTTATCCCCTGCACCAGAGCCGTGGTCCGCGTGCCTGGAGAGGGCGTCGGGCCTAGCCTGGCTTGTGGTGCAGCGTGAAGTCAAAGTTGGCGAGGTACAAGGACCACCAGGCCTGGTGATGGTTCAGCTTCTTGGCCATCCGGAAGTGTTCCAGGTTCTTGTGGTCCGTCCAGACTTCGAACTTGTGGCGGGCCCCGTCAAGGAAGTGGCACCACTCCTCCAGCGACCGGATGATCGCGAGCATCTCCTTGTTGTGGATTTTGTAATTTCGTTCCACAGCATTGAGGCTCTTGGAGTAGAAGGCAACGGGGTGCCACTTACCATCCTCCGGGGACTGCTGGGATAGGACTGCACCGGTTGCGAAGTCGGAACTATTGGCCTTGACGTGGAAGGGTTGGTTGTCGTCCGGGAAGAGCAGGACAGGCTTGGACGTGACGGCAGACTTGAGGGCGTTGAAGGCCCGCTGCTCTGCGTCGCCCCAGGTCCAAGCGACGTCCTTCCCGGTGAGGTCAAAGAGGGGACGTTTGTGGTGGGAGAAGTCCTGGATGAAGCGCTGGTAGAAGTTCATGAACCCCAGGAAGGCTTGTACTTCCTTCTTGCTCCGGGGCTCCGGCCACTGCATCACACCAGCCACCTTCACCGGGTCCATCTCCACCATGCCGTGAGAGATGATAAGTCCGAGATACTCAATGCGCGTCTGCTCAAACTCGCATTTCTCCGGCTTGAGGTACAACTGGTGCTGGCGGAGACGGTCCAGGACAATCTGTGTGATCCAATGATGCTCTTCTAGCGTCTTGGTATAGATGAGGATGTTGAGATACACACAGACTACTCCGTCCGCAATCAGGTCCTGGAAAATGTCGTTCATCATGGTCTGGAAGGTGGCAGGGCTGTTGGTGAGTCCAAAGAACATCACTAGAGGTTCGAACAGCCTGCGGTTGGTCCGGAACACGGCCTTCCACTCATCTCCCTCTTGGATGCGCACGTTGTTGTAGCCCCACCGGACGTCCAACTTTGTGAAGTAGCATGCACCCCGGAGGTTGTTGATCAGTTCTGAGATGAGAGGGAGTGGGTAGCGGTTCTTGACGGTCATCACGTTGAGTACTCGATAGTCTTGGACCAACCGGAGGGAGCATCCTTCTTCTTGATGAAAAACACTGGAGAGGTCATCGGAGACTTCGAGGGGCGGATTCGTCCGGACTCCAGATTCTCCCAGAGGAACGTGTCAAGCTCGTCCTGCTCCTTGGGTGCGAGCGGATAAACCTTGCAGTTGGCCGGCTTTGAGTCCGGCGGAAGCTCGATGGCGTGGTCCCACTGCTTGCGCTCTGGGAGGGAGTCAAACAAGGCCTTAGAGAAAACGTCCTCAGAGTTGTGCAAATGGTTGGGGACCGCATCCCGGAACGCCCGGGGCAGGGCGTTGGCTGCGAAGGCCTGGGCCAGCTGTTGAGAGGTGGTTTGGCTGTCCTGGATCTCCTCCGCCACTGGCGGAGGTCGTAGCGTGGTGGCGTAGATGCGGTCTCCTACCTCAATGGCTTCGTCCGGAAGCTCCGGATCCTGTGCAGGTAGGAACTCTCCTTCACATCCCTCTTCCTGACTGGGGTTTCCCCCGTCGTGTCTGTCGTCCTCGTAGAGGGCCTCCCTACAAGGGAATGCCAGAGGCAGGGGATTCAGCAGGTCAAGATCAGCGAAGGGGAGGTGACCTATGTGGCACGCCCTGATAGCTGCGCGTTCCCGCATAGTGGTGCGCCGCTGCTTCTTCACTTCCTCTGCGCAGGTCACGCAGCGCTGGGGGCACCAGCTCATGCTCACCTCCCTGGTAGTCCAGTCAATCTCCGGGTTGTGCTCCCGGAGCCACGGGAATCCCAGTATCATGTCCTGTTTACCAATGCCCATGACGGCGAAGGTAGTGCGCTCCGCATGGGACCGGTAGCAAAGAACCAGGTCCACCACAGACTTGATAGACCCCGCTTTGTTGTGGGTACCGTCAACATTGTATACCAGGATCGGGGCAAGCAGGGGTCGAGTGGTGAGCTGATGCTGTTCTACGTAGCTGGTGTCCACAAAGAGTCCGGTGGCTCCGGAGTCTAGGAGGGCCGACACGCTCCGGGTCTGTTGCGTGTCGGTTGTCTCAATTTCCACGTTCATCCAGAGCAAGTTAGGCGACGGAGTGGAGGCAATTACGTAGCGACGGGGGAGGCAGCGCTTGGAAGCGTGTTCGGGCAGGCGTCGGATAGGGCTAAGGGGGTTTGTTGGGTATGACGGGGGTAGTGCTTACGGTCAAAGAGCTATCGGCAGAGACTGTATTGACTTCTTCTACCAACAAACATGCAAACCTGTTAGCACTAAGCGGCAGGGGCGTACTGGTCACCCGCCGCACCCCTGAAAATCCTCACTCTGCTCCTCCTGGCCTTCCGAGACGTGAGCGTCTTTTGACGCCTCCTCCGGGATGGGGGTATCCAGAGAGGGCACTCCAGCGATGTCCTGGGCTGCCAGGAGCTGCATGAGTAGCTCCTCTTGCTCCTCCGGGGAGAGGTAGCACACCTCAAGACCCCTGGGGCAGTGATGTGCAAAATGGCCCTGCGCGCCGCAGCATTGGCATGAAAAGGGGAGCGGGGCACACTGTCAGGAGGCGTCCACATCCATTGGCGCGCCTGGAGGTAGTGCCAGGATTGTCGGGGGCGCGACCGTTGCCATGGGTGGTGCCGGAATCGGGAACCTGTGGAGGAACGTTGCGGGGGGTCGTGTCGGGGGCACAGGGTGCACAGGCTTGCAGAGGTTGCGCTTGAGCTCCATGAGCTGCCATTGCTCCTGGGCCACCCGGTACCATGCGAGGACCTGGTCGTTGGCCGGTCAACCCTCTGCAAGGTTGTCAATGTGCTCCATCAGGGTCGGATGGAACCCTTCCCAAAAGGTGAGGCAGAGCTGCAGGCCATCAGGGTACTCAGCCTGCTCAACCAATGCGTGGAACGAGTCGATGTACTCATCCAGCGAGCATTTCCCTTGGCCGTACTGCTCTCTATCCCTCAGAATCAGCACAGCGCTTTTGGCAGGGTTCTGGGGGAAGAACTCATCCTGGAACTCCTGTTCAAACTCGGCCCAGTCCGTAAAGCTTGCGACGCCTCCAGGGCGTCGGAAAACCCTCAGCGCATAGGTGGCCGCTTGTCCCAACTTCATGTAGGACAAGACCCACGCGATTTTCAGCTTGTCGGATATGAAATCGTCGCCACAGAGCTGGAGATAGGTGGCACACGACTGGAGGAAGCGTTCCCTGGACGTGCGGTCGCCGTTATAGGCGTCGGGGGTCGCCGAGCATGGGATGTTGGAGCGCTCCCATGCCAGGATGGGGGATTGCGTGGTGCATGGGTGCTGCACCAACGGAGTAGGCGGTGGGAGGTTAGGTGCCACCGGGGCAAGGCATTTGAGGAGGGTACAGAGAGAGTCGGAGATAGTGTCGGTGGTTTGTTGGAGGTGGGTGAGTTCGGCAGAGTGCTGGGTAAGGGAGGCTTGGGTGAGTTGCACCTGCATTTCTAGGTGGAGTAGGCGGGTCCAGGCTTCCTCGCTGGAGGTGGCGGCGTCCGGGAGTGCTTCTGGAGCGGCGGGCTGAGACATAGACAAGGCAGTGCTTAAAATCGGTGGGGGAGCGACGAATAGGAGCCGGGAGGTATTCGGCGGCTATAGGGGGCTACCAGACCAGGAGTAAGAGACTTGTTCTGCTGTAAGGGCAACCTCCATAGGTTGCGGCCAAGTCACACAACTGGTAGAGGGAAATCCGAAGTGTATTAGGAGCAGTACATACAACAGGGAAATAACTAATCACCTGGCAGAGGGAAATCCGAAGAGAACAAGTCTAAGGATTCCTCTGCCGTGGCGTGGCGCATCAGTGTGGGGGCAGAGGCGTGAGAATGGCTGTACAGTACTGGGTGAGTCTCTCCGGAGATCTCCGGAGTGGCCAAAAAAGGAAGTCCAAAAGGAAGTCCCCTGACACTTATTGCCTACATTTGTGTGAACTAAGTTCACTCAAATCAAAGCTTGAACTTTGTTAATCTACTAAATAAACCATTTGTGTGGCTCAGGGTCCCTAAGGAGTGACTACTTAGGCCTATCATTTAGTTGACTTTATTAGGGTCGCTTTTTGGTATCTTTTCAGAGACCATTTATATTGTGAACTGCTTCAGTTCATTATAATAATAAACTACAACTACAAAAACCATTACAACTTCATTACAAGTGTTAGTTTCTGTGTCATAGCCCCACAAAACTCGCAAAAGTAAAGTTTAGTTGTCTACACTGATTAGAGTCCCTCTGATTAGTTCAACAAACCCTACATTTTGCATCACTAACAAGCCTTGTGCATTTCAAAATAAGACAGGCACTCAGCTGGGATTTTATTATTTCAACAATACCAAAGCATGGATGACAACTACACTTTATCAGGACTGGCTTCAGCAATGGGATCATGAACTCCAAGCTCAAAACTGAAAAGTTCTTCTCCTGCAAGATAATTTTTCAGGACACATTGTTCCTGAAGACCTTCAAACATTTGCATTGAGAATTTACATCATATGTCCAGCCTTTAGATCAGGGCATCATTAGGTGCTTCAAAAAACACTATTGTACTTCCTACATCAAGTGTGCCATTGATTGTTATGATTTGGGGGTCACATCCTTGGAAATCTATGACATAAATCAACTTGAAGCTATGTGACTGGCTGATACTGCATGGAAGGAGGTAGATGCAACTACCATCAGGCACTGTTGGTGCAAAACTGGTATCCTCCCAGACATGGATCAACCTGCTGCTCAGCCCACAATACCAGTCACAGCCCTCCTTAACACAAACAGCACCAACAAGCTTGATCCAATTGCAGAAGTGGAGAAAGAGGTGGAAAAGGTTCTTGATCAGCTGCAGTCAATTGGTGTCCTTCAACCTCAAAATAGAATGACCATTGAGGCTTTCCTCAACCCAGCATATGAAGTACACCATATGGAACAGGCTACTGAGGAGGATATATATCAGACTGTTCTTGATGCATGGCAAGCATGAGAAGATGCAGAGATTCCTGGTGGTGTCGATGACAACAACAATGCACCAGTTCAGGCATGCCCTGCAAGGTGCAAAGTTCTACAAGCTGCTTCATTGATTAGAAGCTACACCAACAGTATGGAAGGTCCAGTTGCCTGTGATTTGGATTGCATTTTAGCATTTTTTAAAAGACAAATTCATCTCAAGGAGTCTCAAGAGATGATTCCTTCACACATAACTGATTTTTTTACTCTTAATTAGCTAGCTTACTTGTACAATACATCTACAATGGTGAGAACACCAAAAATACATGATTTTTTGTTATTTTGAGACCTTTTTATCTTATTTCTCTCACAACCCATACTCCCTCATAACCCATAGCTCTGAGTAGTTACTGAGGGAGTATGGGTTAAGAGGGAGTCGATTGTATCTCTTTTTCACATTTTCCTGCGTTGTAAGTCAAGCTTGGCCCGGTGAGTAACTGGAGTCCATAGAACGCCTATGAAAATGCATGCAGCGTTCCAGCCATTTTCAAATTTCACTCTGTAGGGCGGTCTTTGACCACAGCGCCCGCTACTTGGATGCGGAAACACTCGGAGCGATCAAGCAAATGAGTTTTGATTGTACACCCAAAGTAAGTAACAAAAAATCGGGAAAGACTTTGAAAACACCGTCTCTCGAGACGACTCTCAGGTGCGAGAAGACTACGCTTTGCAATATAAGAACCCATGAATGAGAGGCTAGAGGGCTACATACAACAATCTTAAAAAAACATCTACGGCGGCACTAAACATGAATAAGAAACAAAACAAAACTGTTTTGCCTTTTTG